>PVKU01004059.1:0-157547 GCA_004027475.1 Anoura caudifer
AAGGTTAAATAAATAAGGAGGTAGAATTTATTTTATCAGATTATAAAAACTGAATATAATACATGGGGATGTAAAGCACAGCATAGGAAATATAGTCAATAATATTATAATTGTGTATGGTGCAAGATTGGTACTAGATTTACCAGGGTGATCACTTTGTAAGTTATCTAATTGTCCAATCATTATGTTTTTCACCTGAAACTAATATATTGTATGTGAATTATAACTAAAAAGCAAAAAGCATACATTTATAATTTTAAAATTAAAATTATAAATTTATGAAATTATAAAATTTATATGCTATATGAATTTGATATAAAATCCATATAATATTATATGGGATTTAATATAAAATTCATATAATTTTAAAACTGACTATAATGAAGTGATTATACTGATTCTGGGTTGTTTGTCTTTATGGACATAAATATTCCCATTCAAAACACAGCATTCCTCCATAAATATGTATGTTTTTCTGAGGTCTTTCAGGCAGAATATGTATTGTTTTCAAGTAGGTTCTGTATCTGACTTGTGACTCTATGCATTTTACGGCTAATGTTAAACACAAGCTATTTTTTCCAAGATTTTCATTGGGTATTTTTGCCTTTTATTATTATTTTTGTTCTAGTGCATAATTAAGAAAATATATATTTGTCTTTTGGTTGCATATTTGCCTGTACCATGTATTTGGCACTTTTTAATGATAGCGATAACATTTTTGGATAGCTTTTCAGGAAAAGCAGAGTTTACCATGCAATGTTTGTGTAGATTTCATGTTTATGTTAAATTTTAACTGGTTTAATACTTGTGAATTGCATAAAGGTGTGAGATCTTTATTTAGTACATAGAATGTAAAAAATGATAACAATATTGCTCACACAGTTCATGAAAGTCTTTTTCTTCAAAATTTATTAATTATTATATAATTTGACTTTGGTTATTATTCATTTAATTGCATCAGATAGGGCTCTTTTCTCAAATATTATGCTTATTTTAAATCCTATTCCAGTTTGAATTCTATCAAACTAATATTTGAATTTATCTATCATATACAATTCTTATTAATTTGCATAGGAAACAACTATATTTAGTGAAACAGTAAGAAACATTAGGAAGATTAAAAAGAGGTTAAAATGGAAATTATTTTTCTCATTGATAAAAGGATGAATTCAAAACAAATACTTCTAAACACTGCTCTTTGCCTGCGCTGTTTGTTTTTTCCCTCCCTCTTTCCTTATTCCTTCTCAGATACTTCACAGGTTTCTCTTAGCCACCCAAAGGTCACCGAAAAGGTATGCTCCAAATTCAGTTCTAGGATTCTGTTTTTTTATTTTTTCTGTTCTCATTCCTTTTGTGGTTGAAGACATTCACATTATGTCTCAAGCCTTATCTCTTCCACAGAATTTTAACACATACCTACCTCCTAGTTAACATTTTTATTTCATGTCTTAGAGTCATGGTCTTGTCTCCAAGATATGCTCATCTCATAAGCTTCCCCGTCTCAGTAGGTGAAAACTTACCTTTCATGACTCAAGCCCTGAACTTTAGAATTGTATTTTATCCCTTTTGTTCTCTCATCATACATTCGATCCATCACTGAATCCATCAGCGCTGCATTTAGAATAATCGTAGAATCTTACTGCTACTACCTTTTCTGCCATACCTGTTTCCCAGATCATTGTTATGGACTCCTATCTAGTCAGGGTAACACTCTTTTTTTTCCAGTTCACTTTATAATCCTCCAAGAAGATTAGAAAGGATATTTAAGATAAAAGGTTGTGCCTTCTGAGTAGAAGGAGACTGCCTGAAGTGACATCTGAGGACCTACCACTCTTCCTGTAATCAGCCTGGACTTCTCTGCATAGGTGTTAGCTGAGGGTACCTTTGTCACACATAAGATAGCCTTTTCCTCTTTGGCCTTTGATGTCCTGCCACCGTGCTTCTGAAGGTGATGTATGGACCAATAATCAGAAACCTGTGCTTCAGCTCCACATTTTACTTAATGTTGATTTGACTGGCTTCTCTCAACATCTATTTACCTATAAGTGGCCATAATAATCTTTTCTTACTGAATTTTCAGGAGGTTTTAAAGATAGTGTTAGTACAGAATATTAAATAATGGTAAGCAAAGATTTTTGCTTCTACTAATATATTTGTATTACAATATGTCACAAAAACCCATGAAGTATGATTACACTTCTTTCTAAGATGAGAAAACTATAGTTAGGAAGGTAAATGACACCCTTTAAGTCACTGAGATAAAAACTTGTTAAGCTTGCACATGAATACTGTGAATGAAAATGGGGCTCTGTAATAAATCAGTGACCAAAAGTAACCTCACAGGGTGATTTGGTCATAAAGTCCTAATTGGGCAGGTCCTGGTGGGTAATCACACCTTAGGCTTATAACTTTTTCAGCAAAAGGTATATTTTCCCTTTACTCAAGCCATATTCATTGTTCTTGTGCATCTAGATCAACAGACCTTTGAAATGCCAGAGTAATCTTTTTCAGACTCCTGGGAAGCATAGTCACTGTCAGTGGATCACAATCTTGTTAAGTATCATGTAACCTAATCATAGAGATATCCTCCACTGGCTTTTTCCCGCCTCCATGTAATTTTCCTCATGTTTCTTCCTTAAATCAAAGTGTATAAAAAGAACTGCAAAGCTGTTGTTCTGGTGAGCATTTGAAATCTTGCTTCTGGGCATGCCATCAGTTTGGCCCAAATAAACTCATAAAAATTCTCTACAGGTTTAGACATTCTTGCATTGACAATATTGTGAAGGTCTAATGAGATAATGAACTTCCTTTTAAAGCTTTAATGTGTATTTCAGTTATGGGTTGTTGTTACCTTTCTAATTTTTTCCTCTAAAGCCCTCCTCTCAGCACCTGACAATATCTGTGTACCAAAACTTATAACAATTTTAAAGAGTCACATTCAAACACTGCTTGATAATGTACAAGGCTTTTTAACATGAATTATCTCATTTATTTTCTGTATATGTTACTTTATTGACAACCAAACCCTACCAAACACTCACCAGCTAAGAAGATACTTATTTGCTTCCCTTCACCTGACAGAGGGTTTCGAATGTAGCAAATCACATTGCCCTGTGATTTGTTTCTGAGGAAAACAATCATCTTCATGTAGAATAATCCAGCTTCATCCTGTGAATGGGATTTTGATAAATGTGGAAATACTTCTCCCTTGTTGTCTCTCCACTCCATCTGGGGCTGTGGGAACCAGCCTCCTGAGTTACACTCCACTGTAAGTCCTTCAGCACTAGGAGCCTGAATATAGACCTGTGTCTCCGAGCCTAATGCTGGGTAAATGAGACAGAAATCAAGACAGTTATTGTATTGAGATTGAGTCATAGAGAGTAGTCTGACAGCTGTAGGGGTGGGGTTGGGGTGGAGGGATCAAGCTTAAAAGAACAAGGACTTATGTACATGGACAACAGTTTTGTGATTCTGGGGGTGGAAAGGATTGGGTGGAGGTGGAAGAAGGTATGAGAGGGATAAATAGTAATGGAAAAATATAATAAAAATAAACTATTATTGAAAAAAGAAAGTTGAAAGTAAAAGGGTCTCATTAATCTTGTATTCTGCAATATAAGAAGGGGAATACTCAAATCCACATCCAAGCTACAAATTAGACCATATTTGGTCACCCAGCTCTGTTTATTTACTGCATAGTATATTTTTGCAGTAGATATAGGGGGTTTTCTCACTGTTTATAACACTTGAAGTATTGTGTAAAATGTAAAAGAGACAACAAATAAAAAGAAAAATAATATATTTTCTACATATTTCAGCTCATAGGGCCATGAGACCATTGGTATGCAATGTTCTACCATAAACCTACCTGTGACACTCAGGTTCATGCCAGCCACACCCCTGAATTCACTGTCCTTGAATGAACACTGGTAAGGTCCATTATCAGAAATTCTGGTATTATGAAGTCGAAGAGTCACTTTGCCATCCCTGATGGCCTCTTTCACAAACTCTATGCGATCCGTATATTCTGGGGCAGCTTTCCCATTCACTTCGTGGCCATCTCTGTATAGGTGAACAAGCTTGGAATGATTACCCTTGAACCAGGACACCTCCATGTGTTCTGCACTTTGTGGTGGGGACAACTGGCAGCTAAGCTCAGCCTGTCCTCCTAGTGTAGCCACCAAATGTCCCATGGGAGTGATCACTGTCCGATTTTCTGTAGTGAAAGATAAAAAACTAGGATAAATTTGAGGCCAACAGCATCTCTATTGCTATATATTCAAGGACATACTGTATTCCTCCCATCTGACCTAGTCATTTTAAATGTCCCCTTCTGTATAAATCAATATTTTATTTATTGAAAAGATCAACGTTACTATATTACTCTCTTTAAAATATACTTACTTGGGTTCTGGGAAGATGGCAGCACAGAAAGCACCAGGAATACAACTCCCTACTTAGACAATGATTGCACTGGCAGAATCTGCCTGAGGTAACTATTTTAGAACTCTGGAGTCTATTGGAGGCCTTCAACTTCCAGGGGAAAGGTTAGATGGTAAAATTGCATTAATTTTCATCAATTTCAGCTTCTATCACAGTAGCATCTACCCATTGCCCATCCTCAGCCTCATGGCAAGCAGCTGTGCAACTCTCCCTGGAGCTGTTTTCACATGGATTATGGGAGCCAGAGTAGGCAAAAAAGAAAACAAAACAAAAAACCTGTCCTTCAAATACTGGGGATCTGTGCTGTGATCACTGATTGATGCTTCCAACCACAGAGATTGGAAGACAAAGAGGCAAATGGCCATTGTGATGTACCTTTTCCTCTTTTTTCAAGCCTGTCCTCTCTAACTGAAGTGACACCCAGGGAATTTAAAGGGTCAGCATCCTTTCATTCACTGCTTCTGATACAGAGAGATCTGATCAGATCACTGGGGAGGATTAGGGAAGGACCATAGGAGAATGTTACAACTAAGGAGGTTGCCATGGTAAAAGTCTAGGACTAGATTGACTGAGAAGCTGTACATTTCCAGAGTGTGTGGTATCTTGGGCCAGAAGATTTAGAATAAAAGGAGGGCAGAGACTGGCTCTTGGGCTGTCTTCCTTTAGGATGCTGGATGATTGTGCTGCAGCTGCCTGCATTTCCCAAAGGATGGTATTTTGGATGGATTTTGGATGGGAGGAGAAAGTCCAGGCACAGCCTAGGATCAGGCTGGCCTAGCAGAGGGTGGCAGGGTTATTCTTATTTGGGTGCTCTAGAAGGGATGGGCTTTGAGACAGAAGACCCATTCTAAAATTGTGTAGCTTTTGTTATCTTATGTTGTTTCAGTTTTTATAAACTATTCTATAGAAATAAGATAATTAGAAACTAACAGGAGGAATGGTAGGGAAACTCAGGAGTTAAAGAGTTTAGGCTTAATTCAAAGGCTTAAGTGATTAAAACTGTAACTAAAGAGTTAAAGATTTTACCCTCAAAAGGTGTTATTCCAAAATTGTGTAGCTTTTGTGTAAAGACTCCTTTCCTTTATCACCAAACTTTTGCCTCTGGAATTTTGCCTAGAGGGTAGCAGCCAGCATCAGGTCCCCACTTGCTATTTGGTAACAATTTATTTTTCTCTTTTCCCATTTTGGGAACCAGACATTAAAGATTAGAATATTCAAAAGCAAATGCATATACAGGGGAAATTAGAAAATGACCACACATGTCCAAGAAAAGGGACAGGCTTATGAAAGCTTGAGGAGACCTGAAGTTTACACCTCATAGTGATCCTTGGCACACAGACAGCCTACAGCAATAAAATAAAACAAAGAAAATAAACAAAACAGTAACAAAAAGCCAACAAATACTGAAAAAAAGAGGGGAATGAAGTTTTGAGTTAACACATTAAGTTCCAAAGTCCAGTTTTCATTTAAAAAATTCACAAAATATACAAAGAAACAGAAAAATATGGCACACTCCAGGACAAAAAAAAAAATCAAACAGAAACTGTTCTGAAAAAAGACCTGATGGCAGATCTACAATTAAAGACTTTAAAAGAAGTATCTTAAGATGAAAAAAACAAAACAAAACAAAACATAGGAAGAGGTGAGAAAGTCAAGAAAAAAATATGTGAACAAAATGGAAATATAAACAATGACCTAAAAACCTGAAAAGAAAACAAAAAGGAATTCTGGAGCTAAAAAACACAACTGAAATGAAAAATTCACTGGTGAGATTCAAAGGCAGGTTTAAACAGAAAGAAAAAGAATCAGTGTACTCAAAAGCAGGATGATGGAAATTATTAAGCCTGGGGAACAGAAAGAAAAAAAGATTGAAAAGAGTAAACAGAGCGTAAGGGATTTTGTGGGGCATAATTGACTAGACCAATATATTTACTGTGGGAGTCCCAAAAGGAGAAGAGAGAGAGAATGAGACAGAGCATTCTGGTATTTGGCATAATAATGGCTTAAAACTCCCCAAATGTAATAAAAGACATGACTCTAAGCATGCATGAAGTTCAACAAAATCTAACTAAGAAGAACTCAAAGAGAATCAAGGTAGACATTTTCAAATCAGACTTTGAAAAGAGAAACACAGAATCTGGAGAGCAGCAAAGAAGAAGCAACTCATCACATATGAGGGAGTATAAGCAGATTTCTCATCAGACCTTTGGAAACCAGAAGGCAGAAGAAAAATATATACAAAGTACTGAAAGGAAAACAAAACAAAACACTGTTAGCCAAGAATCATATGTCCAGCAAAGTGTCCAGAAGTGAGTAAGAAGTTAAGGCATTCCCAGAAAAATGTGAGGGAGTTTGTAACCACTGGGTCTGCCCTATAATAACAAAAGCAATGCTCGAGGGAGATAACAGTGACCTGAAACTAAAGAAATGAAATACCCAATAAAGGTAAATACACAAGCAATTATATAAGCTATTATTATTATAACAATGGTTTCTTTTTATTGATTGATTTTTTTTTGAAAGAGAAAGATATGACTGGGGATTGAACCCACAACCTTGGTGTATGAGGACAATACTCTAACCAACTGAGCTACCTGGCCAGGGTGTAACAATAATTTCAAACTGCACTTTTTGTTTTCAATGTCATTTAAGAGACTAATATATATTTTTAAAAGTTATTAGTCTAAAAACTAGCATTATTGTAACTTTGGTAAGTCCACATTTTATATTATATAATATAAAAGACTAACATAATTAAAAGAATTATTAGTTTATGTCTTAGTGAACACAATGTATGAAGATATAATTTTGTATTGTCAAGTGAAAGGGGTAGGCACAAAGCAATTAAAGAAAAAGAATTTTTTATGTTATTAAAGTTAAGCTGTTATATATTCAAATTAGTGTTATTATTTTAGGATTTTAAATGCAATCCCCATGATAACCTCCCAAAATACCTAAAGAATATGCAGAAAAGGAAATAAGGAAGGAATTTAAATATTTCAACACAATCAACTAAACATAAAAAAAGAAGATTGCCCTGAGTGGTGTGGCTCAGTGGATTGAGTGCCAGACTGCAAACCAAAAGGTTGCCAGTTTGATTCCCAGTCAGGGAACATGCCTGGGTTGTGGGCCAGGTCTCCAGATGGGGGTGTGCAAGAGCCAACCAATCAATGTATCTCTTGATGTTTTTCTCCCTCTCTTTCTCCCTCCTTTACCCCCTCTAAAAATAAATAAAAAAATATTTTTTGAAAAAAAGAAGGTAGTGAAGAAAATGAGAGACAATGAAGCTAAATGGCATACAAAAAATAAATAACAAAGTGACAAAAGTAAATCAGTATTTCCAAAAACACAACATACAGCCATATGGTATCTGCAAAAGACTTACTTAGATCCACAGATTGAAATGAATTGAAAGTGAAGAGATGGAAAAAGATAATCCATGCAAGAGGAAATCATGGTGATGGTTGCAAAAATGTTATGTATTTAATATTAGTGAACTGTATAATCAAAATTAGTTAAGATAGTTAATGTAATTTTATGTGTATTTTACCACAATGAAAATTTATACTTGATAGAAAATAAAACCACATATGTCGAAAAGAATAATAGCCAAGAAAAAGGGTAACAAATAGAAAACAGTAACAAATATGTTAGATATTAATCTAGTTGTATCAATAATCACTTTAAATATCAGTGGTCTCTGTACACCAATTAAAAGACAGAGATTGTCAGAGTAATGAAAAAAATAAAACCCAAATATATGTTGTCTGCAAAAAACTCACTTTTAATATACAGTGTCAACTTTACAAGAGGAAAAGTGCGACAGATACAAAACTGGGATGTTATTCGGACTTAAAAAATAAAATTGGTTCCTGTGCTACAACATGAATGAACCTGGAAGATAATATGCTAAATTAAATAAGCCAGTTACAGAAGGACAAATATTGCATAATTCCTCTTATATGAAGTATCTAACATAGTCAAACTCACAGCAGCAGAGAGTAGAATGATAGTTTTTTGTGACTGAAAGGAGGGAAAAATGGAGAATTGTTTCTCAATAGGTATTTTGAAAAACCATGCTATACTGTTTTATGGGTAACACAAATACCTTATAATAACCAAGAAATTTTAGGACTTCCAGTCAAGAAGGCATAACTAAGTATGGCTTGCCTCCTCATACAACCACACCAAAATTACAACTAAACTAGAACAGCCATCACTCAGAATTGTCAGAAATCAAATTAAATGGAAGTCTGATAACCACAGAATTAAAGAAACCACATCCATTCAGACTGGTAGGAGGGGCAGAGGTAAAGAACTTCTTTTAACATTTCTTGTAAGCTCTGTAAGTGAGCTGGGTCCCTACCCTTGCTTCTTTCAGGACTTTTTCTTTCATTTTCTGCAGTTTTAATATGATATGCCTTAATGTAACTTTGTTGTTATTGTTGTTGGTTGGTTGGTTGGTTGGTTTTTAGTATTCACCCTGCTTAGTGTACTCTAAGCTTCCTGGATGTATGGTTTGGTGTCTGACATTAATTTAGGGAAATTCTTTGCCATTATTGTTTCAAATATTTCTTCTATTACTTTCTCTTTTCCTTCTCTTCTGTTATTCCCATTACATGTATAGCACACTTTTTATATTGTCTCATAGTTATTGGATTTTCTCTTCCCCTTAAAACTCCTTTTTTTCTATTTGTTTTTCAGTTTCAAAAGTTTCCATTGATATATCTTTTAACTCAAGATATTCTTTCCTCATTCGCATCTAGTCTGCTATGAGTCCATGAAAGGCATTCTTCATTTCTGTTACAATGTTTCTGATCTCTATAATTTTTAAAATTCTTTCTTAGAATTTACATTTTTCTGCTTGCATTTCCCATCTGATCTTGCATGTTTCTGGCTTTTTCCATTAGAGTCTTTAGCATAGTAAATATAATTATTATATTAAATTCCAAATCTGATAATTCCAAAATGTTACTATATCAAAGTCTGGTTTTGATGTTTGCCCTGTCCCTTTAAACTGTATTTTTTGCCTTTTAGTAGGCCTTGCAACTTTTTGTTGAAAGCCAAACATGATAGAACGGGCAAAAGGAACTCTGGTTAAAGGCTTTTAGTGATGGAATAAGTGTAGGAGGAGGATAGTATCCATTAATCCTGTGATTAGACCTCAGTTTTTTATTGAGCCTATGTTCTTGGCTGTGAACTTCGTAAGTGCATTTCAGTTTCCGCCTCACCCTTAGCTGGGCTGAAGCTGGATATTTCTCTACCTCCAAGTCAGTCAGACTGATGAAACACTAATAGTTTAGTCTCTGGTAAAGTAGTCTCTCTTGAAGACTGGCCTTGTTAAGAAGATCATATTTCAAAAAATGGTTACTCTTCACCTCTCTCTGCCTAAAACATAAGGGAATTTTTTTTCTCCAAAATTCACTGTAAAATCCAAGTAAAAATCCTGGAGGTAAAATTCACAAAAGTGAGTTCTCCTACTGATATGGGCCTTCTTAGAGTCTTGATCTCGGACTTGTCCACAGTGAGCCCCCAGCAATTCAGTAATCACAGTTTAGATCTTCCTACCCTGCTTCTGGTTCCCACAGAGAGTTCTGCTCTGAAAGTTGTGGGTTTCTAACTCTGCCATTTGTCTAACTCACCCATTTGGGGACAGCAATTTGTTCTATGACCTCACTCCCCTATTGGACCTAAAAAGATTTGTTAATTTTTCAGGGTTTTTTTCCAGCTTTTTAACTTGATGTTAGGAGGCAATGATGACTTCCAAGCTCTTTCCATGCTGAACTGGACACTGGAAGTCGGCCCTAGGTTCTTCCCATAGCTGTGGCTCAGTAAGAAAAAAGGAGATGTTCTCACCTGGTGTTGATGTCATCACTTGCAGGAAAAGAAAGCCCACATAATACCCAGAAAAATAAGAGTACTTAGTCTTCATTATGCCTGGAAAAAAGACAAGAAGAAAGTTATAGACTATGAGATACTAGTAGGAATTGCCAAGATACATAAAATTAAATCAAGAACTGAAAGGGGACAACCTCTCAGTGTTCAACAAAATTACAAGTCTCCCTGAAGTGTTCTGATCAGAAAAGGTCTTTTCTGGCCCTTTCTCCCACTATGTCACACCTCACTTTTTATCCCTCACTTTGTAAACATTTTCTCCAGTAGGCATAACAAATGGAGCAAAAAAAAAAATATTTGAAGTTAATGAATTAGGGGAAGGAAAAAAATGACAGATACAAATGCACAAATGCATAAATGTGCATAGTAAAGTAAGGAAAGTATTTTTTGAATTCATTTCTTTGAACAATTAAGGTAAGACCAAACTGTGGTGGAACTGAGAAAGCTTGTTAATAATTTTATATATTATTTATTAAAAAGGAAAAGCTGCTGAAATATTAACTGGACATCCTGTGTTTTATGCACAATGTACTCTAATTCATAGGCACAAACATGAGTTGATTCACAGGGTCAATAAGTAAAAAAAAAAATACATAAAACCAACAACCAAAAAGTGGCTTAGTCAATATATATCTTAAAGAGAGATGTAGGACTTTATTAAAATCATAGCCATTTGCTAAAGAAATGAGTCAAGATCTGCAGGAAGAAATTCCTATGGGCCTAGACACTAACTAAATCTATCTACTATTTAGATAGAAAAAAAAAAGAGAGAGGTCTATGCAGCCCATATAAATCCAATGTGAAAAAAAATCAAAGTTATGGTGCTTTATATTTTAATATTTTACCTATCTGACAGATAAGACAAATGATTATCAGCAACACTGGCCCAACAGACTATTCACATTTGTGGAGGTAGGTTGGCACAGCATCCAGGAAAAAAGATTACAATTTCCAAAGAGATGTAGTAATCTTGAGAAGATTTATAGTTACTCTGGTATCTCCGTCCTTTACCACTCCTACTCAGAATCAGCAACTCAAACCTTGAATCTATGAAAGACAAATATTCATTTTTAAAAGCCAACTATAAGAAATAAAAGGACATGTCTGTATTACAACTTGTATCCAAGTGTTAATAATAGCTTTATTTGTCAACAACTGAAAATAATTCAAAATTTTATTTATGATGAATGGACAAACAAGTTGTGCCACATCTATATGATGTAATATATGAAACAATAAAAAAGAATAAACTATTTTTATAGATGTGTGAATCTCAGAAGGATTGTGCTGTGTTAAAGAAGTCAGACAGAAAAAAAATAGTCCATACTGTGTGACTTCATGAATATTAAATTCTAGAAATTGCAAATTATCTCTATAAAAGTAGATCACTGGTTGCCTAAGGGAGGAAGAATGTAGAGAAGGGAACAATTATAAACGTACTTAAATTTTTCATTAGTTTTGGAAGTGATGGATATATTATATTGATTAGTGATAATTTCGCAGGTATATACATAGATAGAACTTAAACTATTCACCTTAAACATATGTACTTTGTTGCATGTGAATTATACTTCAACAAATCTGTTCTTTTGTAAAGTGTACTTTTAAAATACATGAAAATCTTAATAATAACCTCTTGGGAGGTAGTGATATTTAACAATTGTACCATTTACATAGTGTCTAAAACACTGGCATCACTGTAAGCTTTCTCTGAGTTCTTTACAAAAGAGACCGGGGCAGGGGCACCATTTCTAGGACAGATAGGCCCAGTTTTTAATTATTAGCAATCCAATACTAAAATTTGAAAACAGATCTTCTCTTTTGAAACACTTCACTGCCTGTTAACTTTCTACATTGCAGACATCACTTTTCTGTGATGAAAAGATTGGGGAGGCCTTACGGAATTAGAACTAATAGGAGCACAAACACCAGGCTTTAGGAGGCAGGAGATAATAGCCTTGTCCTTAAACATCATTCACAATTTGATCACTTACTTGAGCTCCAGGATCCAGAGAAAATTTCCTTCTGGTTCTTCAGAAAGTCGTCTCCGTGTCTGAAGGTGATTTAGCAGTGTTCTTCCACCAACAGTTGGTAACAGGAGAACTACAGTCAAAGTGGGCGCTCTGTTAACCAGAGCTGCCATCTGTTATTGCCTGCCAGCAGAACATTTTCTCTGGCTGATCTGAAATCAAAATACCTTCATGGAAAAACAACAGGGTATCTGTTTCATGTATTATAAAATTAATTTGCAGCTACACCTTGCATCACCCAAAAGGACTCTGTGCTATGTTTGCCTGAGACATGTCCCAACAAGATATGCCTTCTCTAAGATGATATCTGAGCTCAAGAGACTTTCTATATGCATTTTCCCTGGATCTTTCCCTGGTGCCATGAGAATGCTGGGACAAACCTAAGGGAAATTCTTGCTCATATTGACAGTGATAAGTTTTTTACAATATCTTTGTAAACACAATTTAGTTTCATCTCACCCATCCACCCCTACTGAACACTCTTTTCTGCATTCTACACCAGTGCTGTTTTCCTCCTGAAAGCCATATTCCATTCAATTTAGAGAAGAGCACAGAACAAGAACCTGGGAAGTAATATTCCAAGCTCTTCTAAATTAACCAAACAGTGGAATTTTTAAACTAAGAGGAACCTGGATAAAGTTTAGGTAGTCCATGCTGGAAATTATCACCTCTAAAAAGAGGCCTGGGCAGGCCACTAGCACCACAAAGTACAAGTGTAAAATGAGGCTTACTGAGGACAGATTTTACAAGCTGATAAGTAAAAGACTACAGGAAGACCTCTGGATTCTCTGGATTCCATGGAAAGCTGTGCTTAAGCCAGGCATGGCAGGACTGCTGGTTCAGGGCCAGTGTTTTATAGAGAGGAACTCCTTACTGTTATAATGCTCTACTTGTAAGGGAAGAAAAGTAAGAAACATTTATGTGACTCTAAAACAAAAGTAGCTCCACGAGAACCAACTGTATGGGAAAACATATTTGCCAATGATACCTCAGACAAGGGTTTAATCTCCAAAATATATAAAGAACTTACAAGACTCCACTCTAACACAAGCAACCCAATTAAAAAATGGGCAAAGGACTTGAACAGACACTTCTCCAAGGAGGACATACAGAGGATCCAGAGACACATGAAAGGATGCTCAATATTGCTAGCTATCAGAGAGATGCAAATTAAAACCACAATGAGATACCACTTCACACCAGTCAGAATGGCCATCATGAACAAAGCAACAAACAAGTGTTGGAGAGGTTGTGGAGAAAAGGGGACCCTAATGCACTATTGGTGGGATTGTAGACTGGTACAACCACTATGGAAAACAGTATGGAATTTTCTAAGAAAACTAAAAATGGATCTACCTTTTGACCCAGCAATTCCACTGCTAGGATTATATCCTAGGAACCCTGAAACACCAATCCAATAGAACCTATGCACCCCAATGTCCATAGCAGTATAATTTACAATAGCCAAGTGTTGGAAGCAACCTAGGTGCCCATCAGTAAATGAATGGAACAAGAAACTATGGTACATTTACACAATGGAATTCTATGCAGCAGAAAGAAAGAAGGAGCCCCTAATCTTCACAACAGCATGGATGGAACTGGAGAGCATTATGCTAAGTGAAATAAGCCAGGAAGTGAAAGACAAATACCATATGATCTCACCTTTAACAGGAACCTAATCAACAAAACAAACAAAGAAGTATAATATAACCAAAGACACCGAAATTGAGAACAGGCTGACAGTCACCAGAGGGAGAGAGGGGAGGAAATTTCAGGGGAAAAGGGGAAGGGTTTAGAGCAACAAGTATAAAAGACACATGAACAAAAACTAGGCAGGGGGTGGAAATGGGAAGGAGGTGGGGAGGGCTTGGGTGGTGGGCTGGGAAGGAAGTAAAAGAAAACTGTACAGGAACAACAATTTTTTTTTTAAAAAAGTAGCTCCAGTATCAGAAATTATTAGTCTTACACTGTTTGTTATGTTAACTTGGACCTACTGAGCCATCTCTCTGCTGAACTACTGAAAGAAGAGGGTTGGAATAAGCCCCCAGGGCCATTTAGATTTCCTCAGTACCTCTGTGACACTTGAAGGTTCAGTACATATTCCTTTTCATTGTAATTCTCTGCCTGCAGGAATAGTGGAAGGCTGTTTGGAGGGCAGTCCTCTATATTCGTCATAAGAAAAAGATACTTAATCACCCTAAAAATAGGAGTACTGAAAGCTAACCAAATTCTGTCAATTATCCTCCTTCTGCTGGAATTTAGCAGGACCAATCCATTCTTGGACACAGTAAAAAGTTGAACAGGTATCCAGAAGTTTCTATTCTTTCTTCAGATAAACTTTAGAATTACCTAACAATTTGCAGTTTTAAAAAGACTTGCTGGGATTTGGATTGAACACCAATGATCTATTGAGACTTCTAATCTATGACTATGGGTATTGACCAATTTACTTAGTTCATCTTTAATGTATCTGCTTATTAGCAATTATAGTAACTTTTAGTTAGACATTTGGAGGTTCCCCTTTCTGTAAACCACATAATTAAGTGGTGTCTTAGATTAGGTTTTGGGAAACTGACTTTAAGATTGTCTTCAGGGAATTTATAGGGTATATACTTGGGATCAACACCAATGGTCAAGTGAAAGTAGTAACATGTAGTTGGAAGGGTTGTTGACCTATAATGAAGCAACCCACAAAGGTCAGTCCTGCAGGAAATTAAGATGGTTCTTGAGGGTTTCACCACCATGAGGCAAGGGGGTGGGGTAGGCCTTTATACTACCACAAGGACAGTCATTGGTACAAGCTGCCATTGTATCTAAAGGAGATTCATGACCTTTGCTTTGGCTGAGGATATCTCCCATGAAGGCACTCAGCTGAGAAATTTTAACCATCAATGTTCCCAACAACTTGGGAAATGGGTGCCCCAGTCTTGAAGGGAGATCTGGGTGGCTCATCTTTGTATAGTGAGTAAATCTAGAAGACCGGATGCTGTCTTTTTTCTGGTAACATAATAGCCAATCTTAAGGGCACAACTAATACTTAGCTTCTCCCCCTTCTCCTACCCATTCTGGATTTCTCTCACCTTCAGCTTTTACCCTCACAGCAGCACTTCTGTGAGCCTATGTAGCTCAAATGGTATAATGGCTGAGATCTTATTCCTGAAGTGTGAAAGACCTTTATCACAATGACCTTCTCAAGCCATAGATGTTACATTTTTCCATTTGTTGTTAATATTTGACAAGGGGAATTTCAAAGGGGCAAGAAGGAGCTTTTGGGACCATGTCACGGAAAAGTTCTACATCTTAAATGTGGCAGTGGCTACATGTTATACATTCTTAAAAATGCTTCAAACTATACCTTAAATGGCCACCTTTTACTGTATATAAATGATATTTTAATAAAGTTTATTTTTTAATTGAGAAATGAAGCCCCAATAGATCATCTGGGTGTCAAACTATGCAAATTATACACAATTAAACTTAAGTATTTGTAGAAATGACTCATAAAACTTAAGAGAACAGCTTTATTACACAGCATAGAACAGTAACAGCAGAAGAATATGCATTAAAAGGGATTTGGAATTCTCAGCAGCAAGCTTTTTGGTCTGCCCACCACTGGGTCACATCACACAGGATATGCATTGTCTCAAGATCTCAAACCTCTACCAGTGTTTTGTGAAATGCCCCAGTACCAGGAATTCCCAAATCTTCCCACTGTAGGGGTCTCAGGTTCAACTGTTTATATAAATCTATTCTAGCTATGTGATCGGACTTCATGTTTGAACCCTAAAATTCCCTACTCCTAGTCCCCACCAAAATGTGATGCTAATCTTAGATAAAATAATCATTACTAAGCAATGAAAATAGGCTGATACTTCTTATCTGTAACAACTCACAGATCCATGGTTTTACAGCACCATATATCTTTAGTTAATAAATTCTATATAATTTACCAAGGATAATAACTCTGAAGATAAGTATTCAGTTGATCCAGACCAATTGAAATTAACCAAATGCTGTACACAAACACATTCTTTCCAACCTTCATTCTGTAATAGTAGTTCTACCTCTTTCTGATGATAAGCATAAATTACCACTATGAAGATAATGGGGTAGCTACTAATTTTCCTTAACTGCTTTTCTCTTAACATTAGAAACCCAAACACTGAAAGGGACTTCTTTTCCCAGCTATGATGAAGTAAACAAAGATGGAACCTAATATCAATAAACAATGATAAAACAAGAAAAATATGTGAAAAAAACTTTTTTTTAATTTTAGGAAATAGAGACAAGAAAATCAATGAGGCAAGTCCTACAACTGTTTCGGCTTTTTGGTGATAAGAGGAATTTCTTGTGGGAAGAGGAATAGAGAACATAAACAAAACCCAAAAAGGCTGGACTAAGTTGAGAAGACATAACACATTTTAAGGAAGCTAAGGTGGCAGGAAGATGTAAGGCTGAGTTTCAGAAGGCAGCGAACTGCTCCAGACATCTTCAAATAAAACCCCCTGAAAATTTTCTGGCTATTCAACAGCACATGTGTAAAGTAAAACTGATTAACTGGGCAAAAAAAGGATCAACATTGCCTTAATTCCAGCAATGTTGGCAGACAAAGACAAGAAAAGAAAAGAAACTACAGGCTAATATCCCCATATGAACATTCATACAAAAATCCTCCATGAAATACTATTAAACAGAACTCAGAGCATATTATAAGGATTATACATCATGGTGAAGTGGGAGTTAATCCTGGATTGCAAAGATGGCTCAACATAAAAATAACTGATCAAAGTAATATGCCACATTAACAAAATCAAAGGAGAAAAAAACACACAAATCATCTTAATTGATGGAGAAAAACCATTTCACAGCATGAAATACCCTTGCATGACAAAATACTCAAGAACTAGGAATAAAAATAAACTATTTCAATGTAATAAAAGCTATATCTGAAAAGTCCACAGCAAACATTATATTCAGTGGTGAAAGATGAAAAGACTTTTCTCTAAGATCAAGAATAAGGTAAAGATGACCACTTTTTCCACTTCTATTAAACATAATATTGGAAATCCTAATCAGAAGAAATAAAAGGCATTCATATTGAAAAGAAACAAAATTATCTCTGTTCACAGATTATATGATCTTAAATCTTAAAAAAGATTCTTCAAAAAACTGTCTAAACTAATAAATGATTCTTAGCAAAGTAATAGGATGCAAAATCAGCACACAAAAATCAGTTGCACTTCTATGCACTATGAATAATATGAAGGAAAATTTAAAAGAACATTCCATTTACAATAGCACTGAAAAGAATAAAATAGTCAGGAATTAATCAAGGAAGTAAAAAACTTGTATAATGTAAAAAATAAAAATATTCCAAAAGAAATCAAAGAAGGCATAACTAAATGGAAACATGTCCCGAGAGCATGGATTAGAAGACTTAATGTTGTTAACAGGTCAGTAATACCCAAGGAGATCTATAGAGTCAATGCAGTTCCATCAAAATCCCGATGATTTTTTACAACAATAGGAAAACCCATCCTAAAACTCACATGGAATATCAAAGTACCTCAAATAGTCAAAATAATATTGAAAAAAGAACAAAATAGGAAGAATCATATTTTATGACTTCAAAACTTACTACATATCTATAGTGACAAAGCAATGTGAGACTGGCATAAAGAGAGATACATGGGCCAATGGAATAGAACAGACCCTGGAAACAAGCTCTCATATATGTGGTCAAACGATCTTGGAAAGAGTGTAGAGATCATTCAATGGTGAAAAGAAAGTCTTTTGAACTATTAGTGCTGGGAAAACTGGATATCCACATGCAAAAGAACGAAGTCGGACTCTTGTTTTACACCACATACAAAAAAATTAACAAAATGGATTAAAGGCTTAAATATAATAGATAAAATTACTAATCTCTTAGGAGGAAAGATAGGGGGAAATTTCATGATATTAGACTTCATAATGATCTCTTGGTTATGATGCCAAAGGAACAGGCAAAAAAAGCAAAAAAAGATATATTTGACCACATCAAAATTAAACTGAATCAAAGGACAAAATTGACAAAGTGAAAGGCAACTTTTATAATAGAAAAAAGTATTTGCAAATCATTTACTGATAAAGATTCATATCCAGAGTTATACAGCAGACTCCAAAAACTCAACAACAACAACAAATCACTCCATTCAAACATGGAGATTAAGACTTCAGTTTAGCCTAAATTAATTCAGTGTGTGGAACAATAGGACGATTTCAATATGAGCCTAATGAAAAGTTACTTTGCTTTTAATGATAAAATTATAGTTGAATAAATAAAATTTGTATGATGGAAAGTTCTAACACAGCACAAATTTATGGTCAGATAAATATAATCCTCCATTTCCTTTTATGCTTTCATGTTCTCATCCTCATTAGTCTCCAATTTATCAATGACCCTATAAATTCAGGTATGTTATTAATATGCATAGCCTTTAGTACTTGGTATTTTTAATACTTTATTTGATTTATTTTCTCTTTGGATCAAAATTTGCATAGGAAAAGGCTTGGCTTTTTTTCTTTTAACTTTTCCAAGTTTTTATGTCTATTTGTATTTTTGTTAACAATTTCCCTTTTTATGGTATTTGATCAGTCAATTTGTTCTTCATCATTGTTTTCTTCAGAGAATTTAGTAAAGATTTTATTCCTGGATTAACAAAGAACCAGAAATGGAGTCAATAAATGTTAACTATAATCATTATGAATTATAGATAGATTTCATTTGCCACAGTGTAGATATTAGATTAGATGATGAGATTGAAAATTTTTAGTCAGAGAGATTATTTTAGGTGATTATTACTGTAATATCTTGAGAAGTTACTGTACACTCAAATTATAGAAGAGCCCATGTTATACAACCCACAAGGTCTTTGAAAAAATAAAAACAGTAACATACAACAAGTACTCAGTGTCTCCTGTTGTCAGGTATTGTGTTCAAAGTCCCACAGCCAGCAAACAGCAAACTCAGACTTAAGATCCAAGATTTGTACTCCCAAGACTGGCATTGGCCATGACTTTCCTCATAGGCCCCTGAGCACGCGCTGCAGAACCCTACCCCCCTCACCTTAGCCTCCCTCCTCCCAGGGCTCTGTTCTTGGCTGCTTCATTTGCCTCTTTTTTTCCTTCTTTTTATTTTTTGGCCCAAATTACAATTACTCTTCCCTAGTGTGCTGGAAATGGCCTTTTCATTTTGCACAGATAGTTGCACGTTTACTGAGGAAATTTAGGAGACTCCACTTTTAGCTCTAAAGGGAAATTTTATAACACTCACTAGTAAAGCTGCTGATTCAGATGGGCCTCGTGGTTGTTGGAAAAACTCTGGTATGGAAAGAGCATGTTTTTCCTCCTGTACATTTCCCTCTTTTACTGCTATTAAACAAGAAAGCCTATACAACTATAAAATTTTTTTAAAAATCCAAGATTTGTGTGACTCTCAAATCTGTGCTATTCTCATAGTCCCTGACTTCCTCTTTTTTAAAAATCACACTTAAACATCTCTCCCCCAATTCTCCATAAATTGCATATATTTTCTACATGGAACACATGGCTTTTCATTCTCTGTTCGTCAACAATCAGTAAGTAATCATGCAAAACATATGTACACCTCTCAGCAAACATTTTCCCACTTAGTATGTGTAACTTTTGTGTAGGAGTTTCCTTTAAAATTGAGATCTCAGACTATTTATTTATTGAGGAAAAGAGGAATTCACCCTTCATTTTAATGAACCAGTCCAGCACCTGAGAAAATAATACATCCAACTAAACAAGCTCTAAGTCCACAGTTGCAAAACCTATTGACACAAAAATACAGAGTGTCACTCACAATGAACAGCAAATGGAAAAGTAAATCTAAGGTCTACACAGACCAAAAGAAAGAGTACAGAGCTTAGAGTATGGGGATCTGTTTTTGGAATCCTACCATGAGATTGGGAGCAAAACAAAATCTTTGAGTCTGTTTCATTATCTTTAGAATAGGGATATAGAGATAATTACATACTACAGCCAAACCTCTGTGTGCATGACAGTGAAATATTTTCTCAGTAAACAAGATTCCCTAGGACAATGGATAAACATATACAATTCCCAGGAATAAAAAAATATGGCAACACAAGAAGATGATTCCACAAAGTACCACCCACATGATGTAACTAAAGAATTATTAATATTTCATTGAATGTGCATATAACACATTGTCTTTATTCATTTATCCGTTGATGGAGACTTGGGTTGTTTGCATATCATGGTTGTTATGAATGATGCTGCAATGAACATGGAAGTAGAGCTATCTCTTCCAGTCCTGACTTCAATTATTTTTTGGTATGGACCTTGAAATGGAAC
Organism: Anoura caudifer; assembly: GCA_004027475.1. NCBI lineage: Eukaryota > Metazoa > Chordata > Mammalia > Chiroptera > Phyllostomidae > Anoura > Anoura caudifer. The sequence goes on from PVKU01004059.1 coordinate 20,748, forward strand.
TGGTGAATCATAGGTAGTTCTATTTTTAATGTTTTGAGAGATAACTATATCATTTTTTATAGTTGTTGCAACATTTGACATTCCCACCAACAGTGTACAAAGGTTTTAATTTCTCCACAACCTGTATGGAAATACTTCCACTTCCAACAACATGGATGAATATGGAGGACATTATTCTAAGTGAATAAAGTTAGTCGTGGAAGGACAAATACTGCATGATTCCACCTATATGAGGTGTCCAAAATAGTTTAGCTGATAGAAGCAGAGAATACGTAGTGGTTGCCAGGGGCTGCTTGAGAGGGGCTGGGAGAAATGAGTTTTATTCAATGTGTTTAAATTTAGATAAATAAATAAATTCTAGAGATCTGTTGTACAACATAGTGCCTATAGTTAACAATGTGGACTCTATAAAGGATACATGGACAAAACCAAGGTGGGTGGAAGCAGGGGAAGGAGGTGGGGATGGCTGGGGTGGGGAGGGATCAATGGCGGGTAAATGCGGACAACTGTAATTGAACAATAATAATATAATTTAAAAAAATGTGGAATCGTGCACCTCAAAATTTATTAAAAGTGTAGGCCTCATGTAAAATGTTCATATGACAAAACACACACACCCACACACACACAACAAAGGGCACAAGGAAGCTCTGATAGTATTGGCCATGTCTATTACCTTGGTTGCCATGATAGTGTTACAGCTGTTTGCATTTGCCCAAACTCATTACATTGTACACATTAAATGTGTGCAGTTCTTTGTATATCAATTATACCTCAATACAGCTCTTTAAAAAAGAGTTAATAGTTAAATTACAAGTGCTTGCTCTCCAAAGTTAGTGACTGAAATGTTGCTTATTGGTACCAACAAAGATTCCTTGCTTGATCATAATTTATTCAGGGTTTTCAACTTTCTCCTATGCTCATCGATGTACTTCCTTGTAAAATCCAGTTTCAGCAAGAACCCTGCTAAATCAGTTTAACCAGAATCCCCATCCACAACATGTGATCACCCTCCACATCTGACCAATGCCTTCCTCCACCATTCCCACGTGATGTCTAATCACCCTGACCTATGTTCAGCAAAGAATCCTGTCAGGTTGGTTTAGCTGAAAACCCCCTTACTTCTGATGTTTCCTTTTAGTAATTTTCCATTCACTAATTTCCACCCTGTTCTTTGGCAATAAATTCTCACTTGCCCACGCTGCATGTGCAGTTGAACCCAATCTCTCTCTCCCACTGTAAAATCCCATTGTAGAGGTCCATATGCCTATTACAGTGATGCTGAATAAAGTCTGCTTTACCATCTTTAACAGATGTCACGAAATAAATTTTTCTTTAACAGGAGCATGCTGCCTCCTTTGAGGAGATACTTTGGGACTTTATCCCAGTGGTCTTCAATATTGTCCTCATGTATCCCGTACAAGGATTTGAGAAAGTCTATATTCCCTTACATATTTATATTAATATCTAGACTTTTATGCAAGTTAAAGTAGTTGCAAAAGGAATAATTTCTAGGCTTTTGTTAGTATTGATGCTTTAAAGTAAAGCTTCCTCAAATTTTATATCAGTATGAATATAATAATCTTGAGAATGTTTATTGATAACCCTATCATAAATTTCTGCTATAAAATTATAAATTAGTTTTATATTTGTGATCCTAAGGTTAAAAATTCTCCTTTACTGATTTATTACTATAATTTCTATCAGAACATATCTGATAAGATATTACAAATATATTATCACTTTTGATAAATAATATTATAGATAAAAAGTAAAATTTATTAGAAACAAACTTCTTAAAATGACTAGACAGTTTTTAAAAATGAATTTAGCCTTAGATTAATATTAATTATGGATATAATGAAACAGGATTAGCAACAATTCTGTGCTTATCTGTGATGGTTAATTTTATATGTAAGCTTGGCTAGGCCCTGACACTAAGTTTTTTGGTGAAACAACTTCACAGATATTGTGAAGGTATTTTTTAGACTTTAAAAAAAAGTAGAATATTTTTCACAATCTTGGTGGTTTTAATCCAATCAGTTGAAGGCCTTAAGAACAAAGACTGAAGTTTCCCAAAGAAGAAACAAATCAGCCTAAAAATTATAATATAGAAACCCTGCCTGTTTTCCCAGTCTGTTGGCCTGTCCTACAGATTTCAGAGTCAAGACTTCATCATCCAGTTTTACCTGAATCTCTAGCCTGCTGGTCTGCCCCGCAGATTTTGAACTTGCCAGCTCCTGCAACAATCACATGAGCCAATTTCATATTCATTATATATACAGAGTGGGGCAAAGGAAGTTTACAGTTGTTCATATGGAAAATAATACAGTAACTAATAAATAATAATACAAGAATAAACTGCTTCATGTACTCACATCTATAGCCTACTTTTAAACTCTGTATATATTTATTATGTATATATTCATGAGAGAGAGAGATTAACCAAGACATTTTCAAAAATTAAAATTAATATAATTCATTTCCCTGATCCAAAGAATAAAAGTATTTAGAATACTTTTTTATCCCTATTTTAAGAAATACCAAGATCAGATATAAATATATGAGGTATGTTCTCCAAGAAATATTTGCTCTTGAAATCAAGACAATGAACCAATTAAAACAGCTAACTTATAAAGACTAACAACTTTTTCATCAAGATTTTGAGACTCTTACCTCACTGTTCCTATCACTCATGAGTCCTGCTCAGTCCTAACCAGTTCAGCTCCTGGAAAGATTCATCTTCAAATCACTGAGCCCATGCCCTAAATTCCTAAAGATACCCTTACTCTATTTGCTAGACTAGCTATTTTTCTCTCTGTTGGTCATTTGGAAACATGAGATTGGCATCTTTTGTTGTATTTTTACAGATATAAATGCTGGTTAAAGTTTCTCCGAAACTAGCAACATTGTTCAATTTCTAAAGCTCCATTGGAAAATATAAACTAAGCCAGAAGTTACTTCTTTAAGAAAGACACAATTGATAAATCTTTAGCAATATCGATCAGAAAAAAATATAAGAATATGCAATATTAAGATTGTGAATCACAATTTACTTGCAAAAACAGAGAAAAGTAAAGGTGATAAGGTTAAAAGAGTGATTGTATACCAATATATTTGAAACAGACAAAATGAAGAAAATCATAGAAAAGATATCAACTAGTTATGGCAGTGGTGGCAAATTTTTCTACAATACCTGCTTTTTCTTCAATCTTTCTACAAGCTTTGATTTTTAGGTGAGTACATAGCCAAATGGAATACAAACCACATTGCTCAGCATTTCTTGCAGCCCTGTAACCAGGAGAGACTAAGTCCTGGCCAATTAAATATAAGTGTGAATGGTGGTCCCACTCCAAGGAAGCATCCACAAAGAAATGATATGTTCCTTTCTCTATGTGTTATTCCTTTTGCTTGGATACTGTCATGAACCATATTGTGGAACCCACATATTGAGGACAGGAAAACAACATTTTTGAAGAAATTTAAGTTACTGGTGAGTGTGGAATAAATGTCCTGCATTAGTGAGAGGAAAAAAAAGTCATCTTGTTTAAGTCATAGTTACTTGGAGTCTACCATCATCTGCAACTAAACTCAATCATTGAATAAAACTGATAAACTGGATTTCACCAAAATTTAACACTTCCTATCAAAAACATTATTAAAAATAAATAAAAACTTAGACTAGAAGAAATACTTGTATCATATACATCCGATAAAGGGTTTGTATCCAGAATATATAAATAACATCTATCACTCAATAATAATTTTTAAAACAACTCAGTTTAAAAAGGAGATATATGAAATGGTCAATAAGTATATTAAAATGTGCTCAATATTACTATCTACTAGGGAATTGCAAAGTAAAACTACAGAGAGATAATATGGAGCTAAAATGAAAAACACCAACAACACAAAATGTTGGCAAGGATGTGACTAACCAAAATTCCCACACATTGCTTTTGTGTCAAAGATTGGCAATTTCTTATAAAGTAAAGCATATAGCTACCCAATTGTTGGCATCAAATTGGCACCAATAATTCTACTCCCAGGAACTAATGCAAGAAAAATAAAAACATTTCCACAAATCTCTTTGTATAATAATGCTCACAGCAGTCTTATTCACAATAGCTAAAAACTAGAAACAGTCCTGCCTGGTGCCCATCAACAAGCAAATGGATAAACTGTGCTGTATTCTGACATTGAAGCAATACTCAGCAGCAACAAAGAAAAACTAATGATACATGGAACAGCATGGATGAATCTCAAAACATGCTGAATAAAAGAAGCCACAGAAAATATGTACTGTATGATTTCGTGTGTATGAACTTCTAGAACAGGCAAAACCAATCTAAGTTGTCAATTAGAATGGTCATCACTGGAAGAGAAGGATTGAATAGAAGGGTGTGAACACTAAGGGGGAAAAAAAGACCTACTGGGAAGGGCTTCTGGTGGCCAGCTGGGCTCAAATTTAAAAATATAGAGCCTAGCAGCTATATCTACACAGTGGCCTTTCATGTAAACTGCATTTCAGGAGACCTGTGCTGGACTGCCTGCTTGCACTCTTTCTGTCATCTGAGCAAACCCTTATAAAGGAGTCCCGGGAATCCAATTTCAACCAAAAAGACTGAGGCTTTCCTCATTCCATCGGAGCTATGCAATCCAGCCAATCAGAGCGGCTCTATTCTGACCAATGAAGACCGTGCCTTTTGGACCAAACTGCAAGGATTGGAGTCCTCACTTGCAAGAGGATGAACCAGTTAGGGGAGGGGGGGAGGGTAGGTGGGGACTATGTATATTAGCCAGCTCCCCTCTGGCTCTGGTTGTATGGTTCTTTAATCCACTAGAGGCTGAAGACTGCATCTCTCTGGCTGAACTGAAATAGAAGATGTCTCATCAGAGCAGAGAGGAGTGGACTAGTGCAGCACAAAGCAGATTGGCATGGAGCAGAACACAGCAGACCATCAAGCGGAGCAGGTCTGTCTAGTTGGAGGGGGACCTGGCCCCAGGGCTGCCTCATAGCCATGCTGTTTTCACAGTTGTTTTGTATCACAAGTGAGCTCTTTTGCACTGAATAAAATTTCCTTCTTCACCTCACCCCAAGTCTGTGAGTCCTGTTGGCATCAAATTGGCACCAATGACCATTGGTTGACAAGGGACAAGAGAGGACAAATGCTCTAGGATAATGAAAATGTGCTATACATGAACAGGTTATAGAGGTATATGCATTTTTCATTTATTAAACTGTGCACTTACTACCTGTTTATTTTGCTGTATTAAATTATACCTTGACTATAAACAAAGAAATAATTCCATTGATTATCGAAGTTTTTTTAGGGGAAATAAACTAGTTGGTAATAATTTGGCCCAGAATGGGAAAATTTCCACCTCTCACTAACTTTCCTTTCCGTGGGATATTTAACTGTCTCTACACCACATTAAAATTTCCTTGACTATTGCCATAGCCAGGAAAATATTGACTAGGGGAAATCTTAGAGAGTTTTGTCTTTCAGCATTGGCCAGAAGCAGCAGTAAGACATCATAAGCTATTCATATAGGAAAAAATTCTCTAAAGAAAGTCCCCCAAAAAAACAAAACAAAACAAAACAAACTTCTGGAATGGATTAGCAGTTACAGCAAGGTTGTAGGATACACTCTTAATAAGCAAATGTTAATTTCTTTTGGATCTGTATTTGCAATTTATCTGTGAATATGTAATTATTTAAAAATAAAAATTCTTAAATGGAAAAATTTCTGTACTCTCTTTAACATAAATATTTGAAATCTTACCCAACTTTGATAAAGGCTGATAATTCACCAAATGACATTAAGAATTGATGATCCACTTAATGTGATTTATTGATAGGACATAAGCCAAGAAGGCCACAAAAACATCTGAAAATGGGGTTATTTATTTTAATACTAACTTATACTAAAACATACACAAACTCACACAACTGTAGCCCCACCTCTCAAAGAAAATTATTATGATCATTTTGGTAAAACTCCATCCAGTAGTGTGTGTGTGTGTTAAAAATGAGTGCTTCTCAAACTTCAGTATGCATGATAATCATTACAGAACTTTTTAAAACACAAACCACCTGGGCTCCACCCACAGAGTTTCTGATTCAGAAGATCAAGATAGAGTCCAATAATTTGTATTTCTAAGAAGTTTCCAGGTAGTGCTGATACTATCAGTACTGAGACTACACCTTTAAAATGATTGATAAATACCAAATTATACTCTTTTTTATGTTCCATAAAATATATTGTGAACATTTTTTATGCTACTCTTCAAAAACATAATTTTAATGGATTTACAGATTTTTAATATATTTGTGTCCTATAATTTATTTTAAGGTTTTTATACTTCATTGGGGCTCAGAGGGGACCAAAAATTACCCTCATTAAAGAAAAAAAAAAACATGATATTGGAAAATGCACCTAATATCTATGGACAAGTGAACTTTCAAATACTAGATCCCAAAACTGGGCAGATCTATTTGTAGAGTCACTGGAAGATTTTCACCAGTAGAGCCAAATACCTCCATGGGACATGACTGAGAGCAAATGAGAGCACACGTCCTTTGTGGGCTGCTGGACTCCCAACGGAGAGATTTATGGCTATCTTCATCAAGGATAGGAAACGAGCAATCTTTTGGGACAGTTTGACTCACACCTTCATCAGGCTATTCTACAGCAGCAAATATCAGATCACTGCATTTCTGTGTTCATCTAAGACAACTGGTAAATCACAGACTGCTCACAGAAAATTCATGTTCCCAAACCCCTGCCCAATGAACAACTTATTTTTCTATTGTCTAAGTTCTAGACTGATTGAGAAATAATAAAAAAAATTAAGGCAGATTGTAGGTTAAAATATCACCTTTGTAAATCATTGGTATAAGATAAAGCTAGTTTCCATGTGTGGCTGAGTGGACAATCTAATAATGAACTCCAACATTAGGCTGATTCATCTGCTCTCTCACAGGCAGAACTCAGTTCTTGACCCAAAATTTATACCATGGAGGCATTATAAGGAATACATGAGGAGGTAGAAAGAGGCCAAGGGTATTTACTCTAGTGGATAACAGAAGCTCCTTTAACAAGGAAGTAAGCCTTAGCAGTTGGAAAAAAAAACACAGATCTCACAACCTCCACCGACATTTTGTCTCCCACCTCCACCTAATATTGTTAATCACTTAACTCATTTCTAGTAGTCCATTGTTGTAAATAGGTGACAATGGATACTTACGCATGTCAGCTCATTTCTGCATCTCTGGTTATTTGGCTAGGAATAATTCCTAGAAGTGTGAAATTACTGGGCTAGTAATTTAAGACTTTTTCTACATCTAATTGTCTCCCAGAAAAGTACAGAGATTTACACTCCCATCACCACATTGTACTGCAGTAAAGTCAGAATAAATCTCTGTTGTGTTAAACCAGTGAGAGAAGAATGGTATTCACTGCTTTAGAAACATTATCGCTAAATCTTACATCAGCCCAATGAAATGGAAACTATTATTACCTACTTTATAGAGGCAAAATAAAACAGGATTAAAGAGGTTAAAATAGTTGCTTGAAGTAACAGCTGATAAGTAGCTGAGGGGACACTCAAATTTAAGTTTGTCTGACTCCACTCATCAGGTTTTAAATCGCAATTGGTTTGACAAAAGATTTATAGAGAAAATATCATGACTGGAAATCACATGAGATATAAGAGAAACAGGTATAGATGAGAATCCCACTTACAAAAAGTGACAGCTCCCTTAGGGTTTTATGGGAGTATATGTTTATCTACTTATCATCCATTCATTAAGATACAATTCCTGGACCCCATGGTGGCCACATGGGAAGAGCACTGCCATTAGCAAAACAGATGGTTCCTCAAGGAAGCCTGGAGAATTTCCTTCCTCCCCCAGTTGCATCACAAAAACTTTCACACTGTAACCAAACACAGGTCCAGCTGCCTGCCACTTCAAAATCCAATACTCAAGAAGTAGTTTCTGATGTAAAGTTTATAATCAGGCGCCAGAAACCAAGCAGATGGAGGACTCTTGTCTCAAAGTCCATCTCCACATCTCAGAACAGATAGAGATTTTTATAAGGAGGGAGAGGGAAAAGAGACAAAAAGATCAAGGGAATGGGTTAAAAAGTTCTCTATGTGCAGATGAGCATAGTTCATTCTAATAAGGCAAGTGACAGTTCAGAGTGCATCACACAAACACAATACATTTCAATAAGGCAAGTGAGGGTCCAATGTATGTCATCCTGGTTTAGCCCTCCTGACTTTATATCATCCTGGCTCCATGGTCGAAGGTCAGCAAATCTCCTGGAGCTAGATGTCTGAAGGTTGGAGTCTGGATCTTTTGAAGTTAGTTCCTAAGATTCTGAATAGCCAAAAAAAAAGGTAGGGTGGGTTACAATACCTTACTATTACAATTCCCTATTGTCACAATTCCTCACTGTCGATTTTTCTTCCATTTCCATGGAAGTTAGAAAGTTGTAGCCAAAACATTTAAGAAAACTAGAAAAATTCAGGAACCATTCAAGTTCATAGGTGAGAAATAAAATTAACTGAAATAGACAATTAACTGAACTACAGTCTAATTTCCATAATTGTGTACTATAAATTCTACTGAAATATAATTTTTCCCCTAAAATTGTCCTCATTCTTATCAAAGAGCCAAATCAAGACAATTTACTGTATTAAGTCCAGTTTCAATTCAGCACGATCACTTGTATAAATACAATGGGACTAGCAATTGACTGTATAGGCATTCTTAAATCTGCTTTGCTGCAATGTTACAAGGAATTTTTAGACTGAGCTTTGATTAGCCTCTCAGGGTGGGGAAGCCAAGCCACACAGTTGCCATAAGGCTTTGCCTGCAATGCCTACAGGTTTAGGTAAATTCATCAAGTTTTCAAAGTCCCCCAAATGTCCTGAGGTTCTTCCTTGCCATCTCCCAGGAAGGCAACTTGTTAACTGCCCTGTATCCCAATCTCTGCCTTGCTTTCTCCCACCTTCGTGTAATCTTCCTTATGTCCTCTCCTTAATTTCAGAGGCACAAAACAAGCTGTAAAGCTTGTTATTCTCTAGAGCATTTGAGATCTTGCTCCCTAGCATTTCCTCAGTTTAGCACAAATAAACTCTTCTAAAAACTCCTGCAGGTGTGGACATTTTTATATGAATAACTCTTTATTTGATATTCAAATTTAACTGGGACTCTTACAAAATTTTTTGGCCCCACTAGTTGAGAGCTCATTACTACAGAAAAAAAGATGTGGAAATGTATGATTTCTGGAACTTCTTGCTCCTGTTATCAAGTGTCTGAATCCTCTTCACTTGTTACCACAGGTGCAATGGAATCTACAGGACTCTCTCTTTGCAGACACTTTGTTATCCTGCTCCTCCTTCAGATGATAACACCAAGATAAAGCATGACTGTCTCTCCTCTCTGTATGAGTCACAGAAATATCAAGTGTGCAGAAAAAGTGAGAACCAAACAAAAGGGTCAAGTTCCTTTGACCATTGTTCCTCAAGTTTCATACCTAGAGATGAAATATGGATATGTAGTGTAAGATCCAGCTTATGGTTGGGAAAAATTATTTTTAATCAGCAAGTCTTCTTTATCATGCACCTGAATTTTGTTAAATTCCTGGGAGAAGAAGCAAATGAAGAAGAAATAATACTTGCCCTTGAAAACCAATATTCATATTAAAGAGACACAGTTTATGTATTACTTACACAGTAACAAAATGGTCCAAGATATGGATCCACATTGCAATACAACATCTGATAAGGAAGGACGAAATAGGCTGGTGGGTGCTTGACACATAATAAAATTTACCTTTGTAAACAGATATGTACAAAGCAGAAATAAATATAGCTTATTTAAAGACAAATAAAATAAAAGTTAAGACAACAAATAGCATTAAAAAATAAAATTCTCTATTAAATCTTATCTGTTAAATGTCAGAAATTTTACTGGTGCACATGTTTTGGCATTCTTGGCTGATAAAAGTAACACTGACACAAACATCTTACACATGTGTTTTGACAAAACCTATGAGCACATAGGTAGGAAATGTTCCTGAATAGAACTGCTTGTCAAGGTTATGTGCCATTTTATTATAACATTGCAAATATTTTTCTGAAATAGTTACCAACATACATTTTCACCACCAGTATATGTGAGTTGTCAGGTAGTAGTACTATTTCAGATACTACAGGTATTGCAGGTATCAGAGCTCTTTATCTTTTCTAAAAGCTACAAATGGAAAACAAATCTCTTAGTGATTATATTTTACCATTTTATTAATGAGTGAAATTGAGTATTTTTTAAAGTGTATATTTTTTTCTCTAAATGTTGGCATATGTCCTTCCTCTAAGTTTCCTTTGCACTGTTGATCTTTCTTATGTTGGTTTTTAAGAACTCTGCAGGTTTGGACATTTCTTACATCAACAATGGTGATACTAAGATGATCACAATCAGGCCAACCCTTGCTCTCTGAAGCTCATGGGAGGAATGTAAGTATATGAGACCATGAGGCAAGAGGTGGGGTACAGGAGGACACGCGACAAGGCAGCAGCACATGCACAGGCAGTGGAAAGGAGTACTGAGAGCTGCCAGGGATGGAAGACCGTGGTGAGGGGAGGGGAGGGAGCAGGGAGGAGGGAGCCCTAAGGCCAAATGACCTTGCCGGATAGACCACATGGGGATAGTCAACTTTATTGACATTATTGGAAAACCTCTGAAAAGTTATTACACAGAGTGTAGGATTTGGGAGTGAGATACTCAGAGTGACCATTGAAAAGTTCTCTCTGGCTTTAAGTGGGGGGATGGATTGGAGGTGGGAGGTGGAGAAAAAATTGTGCCTTTACAGTTTTTCACTGTTACATGCCCAGTGCTGCTTTAGGGAGATACTCTATTCTTCTCTCTTCATACTGCTTGGAGCTGAAGCCTGATCAATAAATCCTGGCTTTCATAGTCCTTTCTTGAATTACTAGCCCAGTAATTTTATACTTCTAGGAATTATTCCTAGACAAATAACCAGACATACGGATATAGCAGAATATGCATTTAGGGGGAAAAGTAACACACAAAAACCACCTTTTCCCCTCCCCATTTCTTTCAATGATTTTTTTATTTTTTAAAAAGATTTTACTTATTTTTAGTGAGAGGAGAAGAAAGAGAGAGAGGGAGTGAAACATCAGTATGTGAGAGATACATTGATTGGTTGTCTCTTGCATGCCCCCAACTGGGGACCTGGCCTGCAACCCAGGCATGTGCCCTGACTGAGAATTGATCAGGTGACCTTTCAGTTCATAGGCCGGGACTTAAACCACTAAGCAACACTATCCAGCGCTCTTTCAAGGATTTTTAACTTAAAAATTCTAAGCCAGTTTTTTAAAGAAACATTCTCTTTTTCCATCAATAAAGCGAGGGTATCACTGGGTTCATTCATATCCAGAGCTCTACTCTTCATTAGTTTTTGTGGTTCCCTACTGAAATAGAGGGTATAAAAATTATTCCATCTGGTTCGAAAGATGATCTGATGAGAAGAATGTAAGACAGTGAGACCAGTGATTCCTTCCCCGTACACTATCCAAAGCAAGTGGCTAAAAGGTGACATCACCTAAGCAGACATTTCTTCCCTTTTCAACTTGGTTTTCCAGAAAGTAGATGCTAAACTTTGGAGTTTTTGTAATTAAAGACAGGGTGGGGCAAAAGTAGATTTACAGTTGTTCAGGTAGAAAGTAATATAATAATTAATAAATAATAATACAGGAAAAAACTCTGCTTCATGTACTTAAAACTGTGAACCTACTTTTCTCCACCCTATATAATCTCAGTAGAGTCAAGTCAATTCTAACAGGTAGTAACTCTTTTCTTTTGATTCTCTGAATAACACATTAGTTCTCTTTGCCAAATATGATAGCCCTTCAGCCAGTGTCTTTATTTAGATCATGCACTACATTTGCTAATAACATGGCCAGAACCGAGCTAAATGGTCACATCTCTAGAGACCTGCCTCCAGGTTGTCACTGTGGCATCAACTCTTAAAGCCCACCAAACTTTTCTCCATCGTGTTTCCTGGAGATTTTGGAAAATCTCTTTTTGAAACCCCAATTTTAAAAACTGTCTTTGCTCATTCCATCACATAACTGGTGTGAAAGAACTACTTGATCATTTCATTAATAAATTCACTGATACCTGTCGGGCAACCCATCTTGAAGATATAAGCAGGGCAGCGAATCTCACATGCCTTGATCATCATTCCTCATGTCTCCCCTCCAGTACGCACGGTGCATCCTCAAGAAGCCATGAGTCTCCTTTGATGTTTAAGTGTACACAGTATATGTTTGCTCTCCATTAATCCACTTGGAAGGGAGCAGCCCTTCCTCCTGCCCCTCTTGCCCTTCCTCCCTGGGCTCCACAGCCATGCCCCCAACCCCCGCCACAAGGGGGCACTATAATCTCTCTCCTAGACCAGTGGTATGAGGTGATGTTCTTCCTTTGGACCAGGACCTCTCTAGCCTCCCACAAGTCTAGACTTCTTCTAGTCAGGGGCCAGTCCTCTTTTCCTAGACCCAGATTGTGGTTAATTACAAGGTTAATGGTTGAACATGACACTAGAATGTCTTACTGAGGATGGCTCACGCTAGCCTTCTGCTCAGACTCTGTCTTCTCTCCTTTTCTAGTAAAACCTGTCTTCTTTCTGCCAGCTCAAATCCAACCTTCTTCAGAAGACCTTTTAATAACATCCCACTTGATGTGGTGTATCCTCCTGTCAGTGCCTCCTCAGCATGATGTAATTGTTTATTAAGAGACCTGCTGTCAACGTAAGAAACATCCAAACCTGTAGAGAATTTTTATATTCTCTAACTTTAGTTATTTAAGCCAAACTGAGGACATATACTAGGGAGCAAGATCTCAAATGCTCCAGAGAAGAACAGTTTTGCAGCTTCGTTTATGCATTTGAAATTAAGGATGGGGAATAGCATACATAATAAAAAATAAGAGAAAAAAGAAATGAAGGCAGGGACATAAAGATTGGAGAAAGCAAGGTGCGGCTTGAATTACGAGATAGGTAGTAAGAGTACGTGCTCTCTTGAGGGTCAATATCCCCTTGGAGGAGTACTACTTCCATATTTCAAAGAAGTGTTAGCCTGGATGCACAAGAACAATGGAGAGGGCTGGCTTAAAACCTTTCACTGAAGACATTAGATAGGCCTGGGCATGTCTACCCACCAAGACCTGTCCCATTAGGAGTTTACATCAGCTCACCCTGTGAAGTTACCTTTTACAGAACCACTTTTTTCTTTTTCTTTTTAGTCCACACCACCTAGATGAGAATCTAAACCAACCATTTGGCCACTCTGAGCCTTGGTTTTCTCACCTGCAAAATTTCATAGAGATGCTGTGAGGATTAAGTCATGCTGTTAGGTGCTTTGCTTTAGGTTCGGCACTCAAAAATAAAACCAGCCCTCAGTATGATTTATCTCACTGTAATTATATCAGTTTCACTTTAGTGTTTGCTAATTTATCTTTTTCTTTCCACACTGTACACCCCTCTTCTACTGTGAGCTTTTTGGGGGATAACCTGATTTATCTTTAAAACCCCAACCTCAAAAAGGGGCAGAGACAGAGAGTGCTCAGTTATTACTAGATAAACTGAAGTTAGTAGAATTCTGTGCTGTCCTGTCTAGAGGCTGTTACTCATATGTAGCTATTTATGTTTAAATTAATTAAATAAAATTATAATCTTTGCTCCTCACCACACTAGCCACATTTCAAGTGCTGAATATTCACATGTAAGTTAATAGCTATACTTTTGAACAGCACAGGTATAGGTTATTTCAGTCACAGTGGGAAGTTCTGTTGGACCACACTGATGTAATGCTAACCTCAGAGACATGCTGCCCAACAACAGCTCAGATTTCCAGAACCCGCTCCCCCTCCCACCCAGTGCTAAACACTGCAGGCAAAGAGTTCACACATAATGTATCATGTCTGGAGATGCCACCACTTTACTCTTCATTAAATTTCTCCTGAGGTGGACAGTGCAGGAACCTGTTGCATTGCTCCACCTTCTGTCCAACTCTTGATACTACACATTCAAAGTAAATAATTCATAGCAATAAATGCCTACATCAAGAAAAAACAAAAAGATAAACAATCTAATTTTATACCTTAAGTAACTAGAAAAAGAACAAACTAAGATCAAAGATATGGGGTTTAAATAAATAATTATCAGAGCATAAATAAATAAAGTAGACATTGGAAAGACCAAAGAAAAGATTAATAAAACTAAGAGTTGGTTTTCTGAAAAGATAAATAAAATTAACATAACTCTAGCTAGATTCACCAATAAATAAAGAGAGAACTCAAATAAATAAAATCAGAAATGGAAGAAGAGATGTTACAACTGATACCACAGAAATATAAAGGATCATAAGAGACTACTATGAACAATTTTATAACAACAAATTGGATAGCCTAGAAAAATTAAAATTTTCGTGAAACAAACACATACCAAGCCTGAATCAAAAAGAAATTTTAAAAATCTAAAAATATCAATAATAAAGTGGTTGGAGATTGAATCAGTAATCAAAACCTCCAGGAATGAAAAGCCCAGCACCAGATAGCTTCACTAATGAATTCTACCAAATATTTAAAAATTAATACCAATACTTCTCAAACTCTTCCAAAAATTGAAGGAACACTTCCAACCTAGTTTTGTGATACCTGCATACTCTGATCCTGAAGCCAAACAAGGACACCACAAAAAAATTTTAAATAAAAATAAAAATGATAGGCCAATATCCTTGATGAACACAGATGCAAAAATCCTCAACAAAATACTAGCAAACTAAATCCAACAGCACATTAAAGGAATGACACATCATGATCAAGTGATGTTTATCCCTGGAATGCAATTATGATCCAATACATAAATCAACAAATGTGGTATACCACTTTAATGAAATAAAGATAAAAGTCTTTTAATTATCTCAATGATGCAGAAAAGCACTTGGCAAAATTCACTATCTTTTCACAATTAAAAAAATCTCAACAAATAAGGTATAGATTGAATGTGTCTGCAAAATAAACACTTTAAACTTCAGTAAAGACTCTGGATATGAAATCAATATACATAAATCAGTTGTATTTCTATACACTAGAAACAAATAATTCAAAAAAATAAGAAAACAATCTCATTTACAACAGTAACAAAAAATAAATAAAATACTTAGGAATAAACCTCACCAAGGAGGTAAAAGTTCTGTACACTGAAAACTATAAACATTGATTAAAGAACTTGAAAGAGACAGAAACAAATGGAAAGCTATACCTTGTTCATGGGTTTGAAAAATTAATATTATTCAAATGGCCGTACTACCCCAAATGAGCTATAGATTCAATGTAATTGCTATCAAAATTTCAATTTCATTTTTCAAAGAAATAGAAAAAAAACTGAAAGTCATGTGAAACCACAAAAGATCCCAAATAATTAGAGCAATTTTAAGAAAGAAGAACAAATTTGGAGGCATCTCACTTACTGGTTTTAAACTATATTACAACTGTACAAGAACAACAATTAAAATAAATTTTTAAAAAAAATTTTTTTAAAAACTATATTACAAAACTACAGTAATCCAAGCAGTATAATATTGCCATAAAAACAGACACATCAGTGGGACCAAATAGAGAGACTGGAAATAAACTCACACATATATGGTAAATTAATTATTAAAAATGGTGCCAGGAATACAAAATGGAGAAAAAGATAGTCTCTTCAACAAATGGTGTTGGAAAAACTGGATATTCCCATGCAAAAGTGTGAAATGGACCCCTTTCTTACACCATACCTAAAAATCAACTCAAAATTGATTGAACTTAAAGGTAAGACTTCAAACCATAAAACATAGGGAAAAAAACTCCTCAAATTTTTTCATGGCAATTATTTTTTTAATCTGACACCAAAACCACAGGCAACAATGACAAAAATAAACAAGTGAAACTACATCAAACCAAAAAGTTTCTGCACAGCAAAGAAACAACACAATGAAAAGGCAACCTATGGAATGGGGGGAAATATTTGCAAACAGTATATCAAAGAAGGGGTTAATATCCAAAATACACAAGGAATTCTCACAACTCAAAAGCAAAAACCAAATAACCTAATTTAAAAAATGGGCAAAACACTTGAGTAGGTGTTTTCCCAAAGGAGACATTTATATGTCTACAAATAACCAACAGGTACATAAAAAGATGCTCAACATCACTAATCATCAGGGGAATGCGAACCAAAACCACAGTTAGATGTCACCTCACATTTGTTAGGATGGCTATTATCAAAAGACAAAAGAAGACAAGGGTTGGCAAGAACGTGGAGAGAAACACTTGTACATTGTTGCTGGGAACATAACTTGATACAGCCCTGATGGAAAACAGTATAGAGATTCTCAAAAACCTAAAACTAGAATCACAATATGATCTAGCAACTACACTTTGGGTGCATAACAGAAGAAAAAAAAAAACTCAGTGTTGCAAAGATATCTGCACTCCCAGATTCACTACAGCATTGTTGACAAGAGTCAAGACATGTAAACCACCTGTTTGTTGATGGATTAATGGATAAGGAACACATATATAGCCCTGGCTGGTTCAGCTCAGTGGATTGAGTGCAGCCTGCGAGCCAAAGCGTTGCTGGTTCCATTCCCAATCAGGGCGCAGGCCTGGGTTGTGGGCCAGGTTGCCAGTTGGGAGTGTGGGAGAGGCAAACACTCACTGACATTTCTTTCACCCTCTTTCTCCCTCCCTTTCTCTCTATCTAAACATATAGTAAAAAAAAAAAAGAATACATATATAATGTGTATATATGTATAATTGCATATATTTTATATATATGTGTGTGTATATATACATATATAAAATTTAGCCTTAAAAAAGATCGAAATCCTGCTACTTCCACTTGTGATAACATGGATGAAAATGAAAAGCATTATACCAAGTGTAACAACAACAACAAAAGAAACATTGAGTAGCAAGATCATTTTCAGAGGACAGAGAAATGGGGAAGAGGTTTGCCAAAGGGTCCAAACTTTCAGTATAAGGTAAATGAGTTCTGAGTTTCTAGGGCACAGCATGGTGGCTACAGTTAATATAACTGTGTTGTATACTTGCAATTTGCTAAGAAAGTAGACTAAACATTCTCCTGAAAAAGAAAAGGTAATTATGTGAGTTGATAGATGTGCTAATTATGTGATTGCGGGGATCATTTCACAATGTATAGGTATATGAAATCATTACATTAAGTACACTTTAAATATATTACAATTTTATTGGTTAATTATACCTCAGCAAAGATGGGGGAGGGAGTAAGACTAATTCTTGCAGGTCCACAGCCCCATGGAATCTTCAGGGGAGGCAATATTGTGGGCAATTTTAATGGCAATTTCTTAAATTCAATGGGCTCTCTGAATTACTTTCTCTCTATTCACCAGGCTCATGAAACACACAAATCTCTCCAGCCTCTGACCTCCAATCTCACACTATTTTCACTAGGTTGGGAAAGAGAGAGGAGGATGGGGAGAAGTGATTTGCTCAATGTCACACCAAAGGTAAGATGAGGAAAAGAAAACTCAAACCTGGGTTTGACTGGCTGCAAGGGGGTGGGCTCTCTTCTCTTGCTCCAGTTGGAGCTGAAACTTTCCTTGTGGGAAGGGATCCAATCTCCACTTTCTTCTGAAAGGGAGGGGCATCCAGTGCAAAGCGGTGGGTGAAATCCTGAGGCTGGTGAGTGGGGAGGGAACTTTTGTTGCAAACAGCACCTGTCTTGGCCCAGCGCCCATCAGTGAAAGGAGAACAAGCTGTGGCGGACAGATAGAGCGAGTCTCTGAGATTCAGAGAGAATGCATGGTTTCAAAAAGTAGATAAATTCAGAAAAAGCCATCTATGTAGAGATTCAGAATTTGAGATTTACAGAAAGTCACAGCATTTCAAGGACTTTCAGCATATTTGAGAGACAATCACAGTGTTCCAGAGAAAGTTTGCAAAAGTTTCAGCGAGACACAGAAAACTATAGGCATTTGCATATTTTCAGAGAAATATTAGGAAAGTGACACAGAGAACTTTTAAAAAATTCAACTTAGGAGAGAAATGGAATCAAATTTTTCTGACACACCAGCTCCTGCATGCCAGGAATGTCTGAGAATATTTGACATTTTGCTTCAAAATATAAAGCCCAGTGAGTCCCTCACTTATCTACAGATATTGTATGTGAAAGGTTAGCTAGAATACAACATGAAAAGAGCAGGGAGGAAGTGAAGACAGCACAGTCATCTCGTGGTCTCTGCCCAGAGAGATGGTGGGACAGAAAATGCTAAAACTTGCCCTAGTCCTCTGCCTGGTGTGCCTGGTGGCAATCTCTTGAACTGCAAATACTGAAAAGTGCAACCTTTCCAAGTCCTGGGACACCTACGTAAGAGTCTGAATTCCCTGCTCTACAAGGCAAGGTCTTATAAGAGAGTTCATATCTGAATCACTCTCTTCTCCGAATTCCTACCTCACTTTAAATAGCTGCATGCAGTTTCCCTGCATTTGACAGTTACCACCAAGAGAGCACTTTCCATGGACCCAGCAGTGAGCAAGAGCTTTTATATTCTCTCCTTTAATGTTCACAACTTTCAGACCCGGTGTCTGGAGACAGTGAGCTCAAAAGAGACAGCTAATAAGCTGAAGTGTTGTCATTCAAACGTGTGTCTGTCTTACTTCAAACCCATTGTTCTTCCCCTGTTCCTAAGGCTGAGCTCTCCTCAGCCAGACAGACCTGCTCTATTGCTGCTGCCATGGACTCAGCTGTTCCTCTGGGACTCAGCTCTGGTCCTCCCTAAAAGGGATGTCTGCAAAGAAGACAGCAGCTGGAGGACTCTCAGATGCTGGTGAGCAGAGGAGCCTACGTGAGCCTGGGCTCATCCAACTCAAATTCTGTGTATCCATCACAACTCCCAGCATCTCCTACATAAGTACTAGTCACATGTATGAACATGTGTGTGCACACATGTGCCAGTCACACCTGTGCAGGAGCTGTGGCCCAATGCCAAGCCCTTCTTCTAAACCACAGACAATGGCTAAGTTTTTAGTGTCAGCCCCACCCCTTGTCCTGTCTCAAGAAACCTGTTTGCCCAGGTGTGTGGTGACAGGGCTGCCACGGCAGCTAACTCTGAGCTGTGGTCTTTGTCTGACCCTTCCAGGGGTCCTGAAGAACGCTGCACCCAGAACAGGTTCTCTTCTCCCCACCAGGACAAGGACAGGCCAAAGGACAAGCACTGTCCCTCAGAACCCAAGGCCCAGCAGTCTGGGGTGGGGATTCAGGGCCTCCCACCCCCTCACCTGGGGGAGGAGCCAGGGCTCCTGTTCGGCCTGGACTTCAGCTGTCAGAAGCCAGGCCTGAGCCACACCAGGCTGGGGAGCAGCTGGCCGGGAGCCCGAGGCTGGGACTGGGCCCAGGAGGTTTTGTCCAGGCCGGGCTCTGCAGGTAGGAGTCATCTGGGTTTGCAGGGATAAGTTTTCAGTGATGAAAGCACGCAACTCTCTTGCTTTTCTTTCCTTTCTTTTCTCCATCCTTAGGTCTCTGTCACCATCTTTCTCAGAATTATTCTCCTACATAATAATCCTTTCCTCTTGGAATTAAGCATGCAGGCTGTCCATATGGAGCCTCCTCCTTCCCCCTTGTGTGATCTGAACCTGGGGGAACTCCTGAGCCTTGGCCCTTTGGTGGCTCGGGGAGGGGTCGGGGGAGGGGTGGCACCATGAAGAAGTGAGTGCCTTTCCTGGCCCCCAGGGATAATGTGGTTTTTCTCCTCAAGCAGAGCTTCTCCTCCAGGACCAAGTCTCTCTCCCCAGTGCAAGAGCACAGCCACTACCTTCCACAATGCCAGGGGAAGGGTGGCCCCTGGGGTTGTGCAGTAGGGCAGGCCTGACAAAGGGCCTGGCACAGAGTGAGCTCAGGGAGTGACTGCAATCAATTACATTGAACTTCATGTGTTCTGAGTTGAAAGGAGCATAGACAGTGGCAAAAAACAGAGTCACCAGGCCATGTAGGCTGAGAGCTGGAGCAGTGGCTGGGGAGGGCGTGATGGTCAAGTCTGGTGTGGCAAGAGAGAGGGCTTACAAGGTCTCTGCTACCTGAACCCAGACCCCAGTGGTGTTCCTGTCCTCAGTCCAGCCAGCTTGGTGCCCCACTGGAAGGGGCAAAACAGAGCTGATTTCTACCCTACCACCAGGAGGACACACCTTCCTTGCTGTCTCCAGTGGACATAGGACTAACGAGAAAGGGACAGGTGGTGCAGCACAGCTTGGGGAGTGAGTCAGGCTTGAACTGGAAATCTAAAGAAGCCATAGTTATGGGATATCACCTGTGAGTCTCAGCTTCCTCACCTGCAAAATTGGGATAATGAGGCCAACTCATAGTCAATATAAGAATTGCAATTGTGTTTGGGATGTGACCTACTCAATACTTGAAGTCTGACACATACTGGTAAATTTTAGTCCTCACCCTTCATTGTTCTGGAAGAGGAAGTTCTCTGTGGGAGGTTGGTAGGGTAGTTTTTCAGGAAGAACTTGCAAGTAGCCAGAGGTACAATAGAACCTGCCCAGGATTCCTCCAGAAGGCAACAGGAGGTAGACAATTGCTCAGGCACAGCATGAGGTTGGGGGTGGGGGGTGTCCTTCCACGTGGAAAACTCCAATCCGCTGTGAGGACTGGTGGGCTCTGGGGCTGAGGCCCACTCTATATCACCAGCATCTCATCCCTCATGTTCAAGGTCTCAGTGCTTCCTTCCCTAAGCCAAAGGCTTCCCACCCTGGTTACAATTTCGGTTCCTCTGGGATTGGAACAAACCCAAGGCTGCTTCTCACTACATCTCTGTGAGGGGGAAGAGCACTTGCAGGCACTGGGAGCTGGTGGGGGGACCCTGAAGGAGTGAGGACATGTAACATGGAGAACCCTAGACTAGCCGTAGGATCCAGGGTCAGGGCAGGGACCTCAGGGAAGAGGCAGCTACAAACATCTGCACGCTGCTAGCTCAGTAAGAACGGCCAGAACCCTCTCCTTCCATCTTTTCAGCCGAATGCCTGTCTCTACCTAAACTACTGCGTCAGCTTCCTCAGTCCATCCACGCCCCCCATGCTGGCCCAGGAGGGATTCTCCTCAACGCCAGTCTCCCCACACCCTCTGTTCACAACCCCCCACCCACGCCCTCCAAACCCTAAGCTCCAACCACACCACACGGCCATTTCCTGAACACATTCTGCCTGCTCACACACCTCTGCCATGTTCCTCCTGGTCCCTCTCCCTGTGGTATGTGCCCGCCCCACCCACTGCTCACCCCTCTCACTCCCACACAGTTTATTAAGAACATTCTAGATGGAGCAATCTGGATGTAGGTCCTTGACTTTCATGACTTGGAATACTTCTTTCCACCCCCTTCTTGTCTGTAAGGTCTCTTTTGAGAAATCAGCTGACAGTCTGATGAGAACTCCTTTGTGGGTGACTGTCCCCTTATCCCTTGCTGCTTCTAGAATTCTCTCCTTCATTTTAATCTTGGGTAATGTCATTATGGTGTGCCTTGGTGTGTTTCTCCTTGGGTCAACCTTCTTTGGGACTCTCTGGGCTTCCTGGAGTTCCTGGAAGTCTATTTCCTTTGCCAGATTGGGGAAGTTCTCCTTTAGTATTTGTTCAAATAAGCTTTCCACTTGTTGCTCTTCCTCTTCCCCTTCTGGTACCCCTATAATTTGGATGTTGGGAAGTTTAAAGATGTCCTGGAGGTTCCTAAGCCTCTGGAAGGGAAGATAAAGTGCTTCTCAGATAAGGTCAAGTTAAAGGAGTTCATCATCACCAAGCTCTTATTATATGAAATGTTAAAGGGACTTATCTAAGAAAAAGAAGATAAAAAATATGAACAGTAAAAAGACAGCAAACTCACAGGTATTAACAACCACACCTCAAACAAAAGCAAACTAAGCAAATGTCTAGAACAGGAGCAGAAACACAGAAATGGAGATCACATGGAGGGTTAGCAACAGAGGAGTGGGAGGAGGAGAGAGGAGTAAAAGGTACAGAGAATAAGTAGCATAGATGGTGGGTAGAAAATAGACAGGGGGAGGGCAAGAATAGTGTGGGAAAAGTAGAAGCTAAAGAACTTATGACACATGGACATGAACTAAAGTGGGGGAATGTGGGTGGGAGGGGGTGTGCAGGGTGGAGGGGAATGATGGGGGAGAAATAGGACAACTGTAATAGCATAATCAATAAAATATATTTTAAAATATATTTTAAAAAAAAAGAACATTCTCCGTGGTTCAAGCACTGATTTTGCTCCAGTGTCTGCAGACATGAAAATGAATGAGATACTCAGGTCCCTGCTCTTGAGAGGCTCAAGTCTAAGGGAGACACACCCCAAATCAATGGGTACCTTTAGAGAGATAAATGGGGGGCAGGTTAGGGTGGTGGATGTTCCCCAGGATAGGGGCTCAGAGAAGGCTGCCAAGGAAGGAGCGGGTAGAGGACACAGCCCAGACAAAGTCCTGGGTAGATGGGGGAGTGCGGCCCTTCTGGAACTGCACATGGTTACAATGTAGCAGAATGCATGGCAAGGAGGGCTCTGCCCATGGTCCAGGTCCTGGGAGAAAGAAGAGCTCCCGAGTGAGCGGGATACCAAGGAGGAAGGTGCTCCTGGGGCAACCTGGTCACTATCACAGCTGCCGGGTTCTAACAGTGATGTCAGAGAGGCGCTTGGTCACCAGGGGCCCTGTGCTTGGCTCTGGGCAAGCAGAGCAGGGGGAGGCTGGAGAAGAACAGGCAAACACATCCTGAGGATGGGGGATGGGAGAGGGGTGCTGTCCTCAGGGTCTGGCATGTTGGCTGGGGACCTCGGAAGATAAGGCCATGAGGCCAGTGGAATTAGCTGGCCTCCAGATTTCAAGCGGAACTCGTTTCCAGAATCTTTGGTGCAGGGTCAGCCTAGAGCCTAAGGGGGGACACAGGCTTCGGAGCCAGAAGTAAGGCTCCTGGTCTTCATTTCCTGTGAACTGCAGGTGGAGAAGAGCCCACAGGCAACTTCCTCAAGCACGTGACCCGAGCAGCTTGCTCCGGGAGTGTACATGCTCTTCCTCCAGGCCTGGATGGAAGCAGGCGGTTCTGCAAGTGTGTTGGTTACAGTTAAGCCACAACAATCCCTGCTGTCACTTTAAGTCTCAGTACACAGTCTCAACTCAGATATTATTCCAAATTATATCTCCCAGTGCCATATCATTCAATATTTCTGTCATTATTTACAACTAAGTCTCCCCCTCCCCATGTGCTGGCCCTCAGGTGGGCTGGCTGCAAGGCCTGCTGGCTTTGGGCGAAGGGGATGTGGTCAGCCTGTTTAGTCTCTCTCACCTTCTCAGGGTGATATCTGGGAGCTGTGGGGCGGAGGAAGGTGGACAAGTCACGCAGGAATGTTCCGACTTGACCAGGCTGCCCCTTAGACGGCTCTGGCATGCTGGTGTCACAAGCCTTGGGCTGACCCTTCCCTGTGGGTGCTCTGGTGCAGCACTCAGGGTTCCCTCAGCCAGGGGAGTCTCCCCAGCCCACCCCGCCTTGGCACGGCACCCTGATCTATTCTTCCACAGCCTCCATGAATCCCGAGGTTCACCGCCAGTTCTGCCCCCCTGAGCCCCCCTCTCAACAGCCCGTTGGACAGGATCTGAGAAGATCCCCATGCTATATTTTCCATGCATGTGGCCCATAGCCAATACACGCACGCACCCCCCAAAACATCACACATTCTTCACCCAACCCAGGGTGCAGCCCAATCCCAAACCAACTACTGCCATCCATCTACCCCACAGTGGAAGCCACCAGTCCGCCCCAGGCTCCCACACCTTTGCGCTCCAGACAGAGGCAGCCCTGTCCTCTGTGACCCCAGCTGAGGGGGACCCTCACCAAGCTCTCCAAAGCCCCTCTACGCAAAGCTAACTTGGGCAATCAGCCCTCACACCCTTTCCCTTTTTTGTTGGGAAAACCACAACAAGGATTTATCCAAAGAAATGTTTACAAAGCCCTTTTATCTCCTCCTTACAGAGCCTCTAGAATTGCCTGTCCAGCTCTTAGCTTTTCCTGTGCAGATCTGCCTCTCATTTTGTAATTTTTATGTGTATTGTGCCTTGGTAGAAACTTCCATTCCACTGACCTGTTAGGTGCTATTATACTCTTCTTTAAGGCCTGGCTCAAATGACCCCACCTTCCCTCTAAGCCCTGCCCACCCTCTTCAAACGGACTTTGTTGTTCCCTCCTCTCAGCTCCTCAGCTAAGAGGAAAGGGGTGGATGAATGTTGACCTACTTTGTGCCAAAGGTGCCTGTCCTGTGTGACTGCCTGGCTTCCTACTGGGCGGGGCCCCACTGCATGCGTGCTGGTGCCTCGGCCTTTCAGAGCAGGTGCTCGACAGGTGCTCATCCCAGGTGACAAGGACAACATGACCGCACCCTTCTGTCTCGGGCGTTTTCTGAGAGGGTCTCCTGGGTAAATGAGGCCTCACTCTTGAAGGCCAACACCTGTCTGACACGTTAGACCATTCTGCGTGAAACTCATCTGCCTGGCCTTCCTACTCTGCGCCTCTTCAGTAGAAATCCTGGGGACGCAACGCCATGTTTCCTGGGTGACTCTGGGCTGGTGCATTTGCATCCTCAGCTGTGGTTCCAGATGCCCTTTGCTGAGAGTGGAGAGAGCCTGACATACAGGTCCATTCGCCCCATCCAGCCTGTCCTTTGCATCATTCTTTCTGTGTTACCTGGTACAATGATGTTTTATACACTTTTCTGCCGACTGCTGTCCCTGCACAGCCAGACCCACCTCTGGCAGCCTCCTTCCTGCTGCTGAGCTGTTTCTAGTTTGCTGTGGGCTGGAGCTCAGGGTAAACGCCAGAGTTCAAGGTAAAGCAACAACAGACAGGCCCTGAGGGCAGGCTCAGGGCTCCCCAATACGCAAAGGCTGGGGCTGTGGGCATAGGCTTTACATTATGTATTCCAATGATGCCAAAGCCTTTTCTGATCCCTCCTGGCACTGTCTGGGCTCTGGATGCTAGAACACCTAGCAAGATAACCATAGGCATGGCTGCTATGGGCCCATCCTGCTGGCTCAGGGTAAGGTAACTATGCAGGGGAGGGGGGGGCTCCACCTCCAGCATCTGTGTGGAGGGGGTTGGGGGGGCAGGGTACCTGGGCAGTAGAACCCCGAGGGCCAGGTGGGCCTCTCCTGGGGAACGAGGTCATAGGGGAAAGTCACTCACTGGCACTGAGGGGCAGGCAGGGCATAGGCCATGCTGACCGAGGACACCAAGCTCAGAGTCACTTAGCCACCTGCACAGGGTCACCCTGCAACTCACTGAGACGTCAGCCCAGACTGGAAAGCAGGTTGCCTGGGTCACAGGCTGGACTTCACGCTTCAGTTTCCTGCAGTGTAAAAAAGGGAAGATAGCACCTGGTGGGCTGGAGGCAGGAGCATGTGAGGGGTGGATGCTTTGCAAAGGGTAACAGCAGACTCCCTCCTCCCTGGTCTCCTCCTTCTGGGTGGAGGAAAATGTGTACAAGTGACTGCAGAGAAACCTGGGTCAAGACCCAGCTCTGCCTTTACTTCTCTGTGTGACCTTTCTTTCCCCCCTGGACCTCAGTTTCCCCTCCACACAAGCACGAGTTTGAATACCCTGACTTCTGAAGTTCTTCTCAGCTACAGGATTCCACACCCTGCTCCTTCGTCCTCCTCCCTCTCTACCTCCCCTGGGTGGGTGAGAGTGTGCGTGTGCCTGTGTGTGCCTGCGTGAGTGTGTCGGGGGCAAGGCCAGGGAGAGAGTCCTGCAGATGGGGCTGGCAGTCTGGGGAAGGGTGGCCAGGGCTTTACTTGCCCGTGGGGCTCAGGGCTTCCTCAGCAACTAATGGCACTTGGGGCTGTTTAATCATTAAAGGAAAGGAATGGAGCCAGGAGTGCCTCAAAGTCCAGCCCAGCAGTGAGCGACTCACAGATGAGCACAGGGCTGGTGGCAATGGGGCCGGAGCTGCAGGACATGGGGCCAGGATGGCGAAAGCTCCACACTCAGCCCTGGGCCCCGGCATCAGCCTGCACGCCTATGACATCAGGGTGCTGGTCGTCTACTTCGTCTTCGTCATTGGCATGGAGGTGTGGGTGAGTCCTTCCAGAGGCCAGAGGCTGAGGCTGGCAGGGGAGGCAGAGTCACACTCTCATCTCTGGCTGCTGAGATGGGGCAGGGGTGGGGCAGAGCACGGAGGGGCAGGGAAGCACAGGGGTTGGGGTGGAAGGGTGTTCAGGAAACACCTGCACCAAGCCCTCCTTTCTTAGCAGGGCAGACCAAAGCCCAGAGAGGGGCGTGACTTGCCTGAGGTCACACAGCGAGCCAGAGCAGGCCAGACCTGAGCCATCTCCCGACTCCCTGCCCCATCCCTTCCTTCTTCACCATGTGGAGACCCCCAGCTCTGAGGATGCTTGGCTCTAGGCCTACCCCATCCCATTAGTCAGTGTCTCTCAGCAGGAAGCAGTGCTCCTAAAGGAGCTGGGGCTCCTCTGTTCGCAGGAAGGGAGCCATGTGGGCCCCAAGGTCCTTCTGCTCCCCACTGTTCACCGAAGTCCCCGTGCCACAGACGGGGCCAGGCTCCGAGGTCAGCGAGCCCTGAGTTCAGACCCCAACTCCAACAGTTAGGGCCGCATGGCCCTGGGAGCATGCAGTGTCCCTGAGCCTCAGGTTTTTCATCTGGACAACGGGAATAAGGAGCACACTGTGGCAAGGTCATGGCCACCAAGGGACATGACGCATTCGAGCACCTGGCACAGTGCCTGGCACGTAGCTGGCAGCAGTGATTGGCTGCAATTACCACAGAACTATTCGGGGGAAACGCCAGCACCTGTAGACTCTGCTGCGAGGCTGACGGCAAGTGGAGTTCCAACCAGGCACTTACTAGGCTGTGGCCAGGCAGGAAGCCTCCCTGGGCTTTGGTTTCCTCATCTGTAAAGCAGGGTGAACAGTCCCTGCACCCAGAGCCGGTGGGAGGAGGAAATGGACAAACAGGTGTTCCCTGGCTCCTGGGAAGCAGCAAACTGTGAGGGGCACCAATTCGTGGGTGATTTCGGACAAGTCACTCTCAAGTTCTTCATCTATGAAATTAACTCTTTCTGCTCATCAGGCCTCCCTGAAAACTAAAGGTGACATTAGGAAGTTCAAGGAGAGGTTGAACCAGGCCACCCCCATACTGGTCTCTGCCCAGTGACTAATCAATTACTTTTCCCTGGGGAAGAGAAGCTTCTTGAAATTTCCCCTTTTCCTCCCCCTCCCAGGCATTTCTCCTATACCCAGACCCAGTCAGAGACCCGTTTGCCTCAGCAACTTAATGACGGCTTTAAGTTTACCCTGCCCTCTTTACTGCCCTGTCTTCACCCGCTGCATCCGCACAGTTCCTAGGCCAAGGAGCAGAGAATCTGCGTGTGCACAGGGCTTGGGGGAATCTTGGGGAAACCCCACCTCTGACCACTTCCTTTCCAGTCATCCATCTGTGCAAGCCAAGGGACCATTGGTGGCTACTTCCTGGCAGGGAGGTCCATGAGCTGGTGGCCGGTGAGTTACCTTCCTTCCTCCCCTCCTCCCACATCCAGGTCCTTGTTTCAGCTTCTCCCACCTGGACCATTTGGGTCTCCCAGATCTAGGCACCTTCTCTCTAGTGCACACCCACCTGCCACCTGAGCGATCTTGGTGATAGACTCCTTGGACCAGCATCCATGTGGTGCCTTCTAACAGGCCACAGGTAGCACCTGTGGAGATGACCCAGAATGTTCCTGCTGCAGAGAAGCTGTGCTGAGCAGACAGGCTCATAATCAACAGGACCACTGCTGAGCTCAAGGGGAGCAAAGGGGCTTGTGGGTATTTGCAGAAAGCCTCCAGCCTCCAGACAGTGCACGCGGGATGTGGGGGAGCTTTGCCCACAGAGCCCCCCTTCCACCACAGACGAGAATAAGTCTACCAAGACATGATCTGCTTGGGGAGAAAAGGTAGCCGATCTCTCAAGGGAGAAGGACCAAGAGCCTTTTCCTCAATGGGCTTTTATTAGGTTCATTTTACACAGGAATACAGGTAAAGTTCATTAATCATTGTCAGGCAATAAGGATCAAACAATAGATAGCATGCAAAGAACTACAAGGGCCTATTCTGAGTCAGGGTCTGTTAGCTAAAGGGCTACAAAACTTTGGGAAACAAACTCATTTCCTGTTTGGACCCTTATCATTTAATTGAGAGCTTTCTCAGCAAAGAAGTTTTCATAGGATTTTACATATTCTTTCTTAGGCCTGATCACCGGTGGAACCCACCCTTTCCAGCACAGGGCTGCACCACCCTCTGTCATTGTTTCAGGCTTAAGTCAGGCAGGGGAAGTAAGGCAGCCAAGAGATTAGGAGACTTCTCGAAGACAGAATGAGGACTCAGGCTGTGTCAAAACTGAGGGTCCATCACCCCCTTTTGCTATAGCCCCCCAAGTCCTTCCCTAGGGCCTCCCCATGATCGTGCCTGTCTTAAGTCGTTCCCCACTTGGGGAATCTTATCCATCATTGGCTAACCGGACCAAGCATTGGGCGCCAGTTATAGATGAAGTAAAAGGAGCAGAAGTGGTGCTCCTGCCAGGGAGATAAGCTTTGTCTCCTTAGTGGCTTATGGTCTGAAGGTCTCTCACTCAGCCTTAGCCATGGGGGGTAACAGCTTCTGAAATCAGGCAGGGTGGTTCCCAACAGTGGGGTCAGCGAAGGTTTTCTCAGGAGGGTGACACCTCAGCTTGATATAGAAAAGCAGTTAAATGAAGGAAATCCTACAGGCAAAACCCCAACAACCTCAAGGAGTTGAACCTGAGATCATTGTGACCCAGTCTCTCCCATCGGGCTACACCCCTTGTTTCTCCCCTCCTCCGTTTGAACTTCCTACTCCCTGGGTGACCACAGATCTGTGGCCTAATCAGCAGGTCACCCCCCCTCCCCCCACCATGTGGACCAGCCTCCCCATGGCTTTCCCTCTTTCCTGCTTAGCTACTCACTCACAGGGGGGCCTGCTGCCAGTATCGTTATTTTTCCTAACATTAATCCTTTTCTTTGTAAATTGGCATGATTAATACTCATACCCTCAAATCTTTGTGGATATTAAGTATCTTAGCACACATGCCTACCACAGTGCCTGGCATAAAGTAGGCACCCAATAAATGTCAGTTCCACCCCTCTTTCTCTTTGTTCCCCCACTTCTTCTCCTCCCTCCGATCTCAGATTTCCTGGTGCTGCTCTCCCCGCCTTGTCCCCGCTCCTGAAGCTCAGGGTCCTGACTCCAGATTGGTTCCAGTTAAAACTGACGCCTTGTGCCTTGCAGATCAGAGCATCTCTGATGTCCAGCAATGTGGGCAGCAGCTTGTTATTCATCAGCCTGGCTGGGACAGGGGCTGCTGGAGGCCTTGCCGTGGGTGGCTTTGAATGGAATGTAAGAAAGCTGGCCTGAGGGCTTCTCAGGGACACTGCAGTTCTGAACCCACCCCACCCCACCCCTGGCCTTAGCCCTGAGAGGAACCTCAGGTGTGCTTGGGGAGGTTGCATAATAAATGGAGAACCCATTTTACATATGAAGAAACCAAGGTTTGGAGGAGATAGAGGGGCCATCAGATGTCACACAGGACTGGGATCAGGTCCCAGGCCCCTTACCTCCCAGCTCAGGGCTGCCCTCTGCAAGGCACCACCTCTCTGTAGGGGGCCACCCCTCCTATGCATCCAGGACATGGACACCCTTTTCTCCCCACTCTCCCAGGCAACCTGGCTGCTTCTGGCCCTTGGCTGGATCTTCGTCCCTGTGTACATCACAGCCGGTGTGTTCACAATGCTGCAGTACCTGCAGAAGTGGTTCGGGGGCCAGAGGATCCAGGTGTACATGTCTGTGCTGTCTCTCATCCTCTACATCTTCACCAAGATTTCGGTGAGGACCCACGCCAGTGTGGCTGTCCTGTCTCCCTGGAAATGCTGAATATGGGGGATGGGTGGATAGATGGAAGGAAGGATGACTCCATGTGCCTTCAATGCATGCTCTCCCTCAGCAGAGGGTAATCAGAGATGAATGAGAAATGTTTGTACAGTGAATGGCAGTCCCTTCATCCAAAGACCAAATAATCTGGAGTTCATTCATTCACTCATTTCTCTCTGTATCAACTGATTCTTTATTCAGTGCCATGCATTAGTTGCCTAGAATGTAATAGTTAAAAAGGTCCTTATTCTTTCTCTATGGACCTAACCTTAGAAAATAAACCTGTGTCACATGATGTGCCCAGAGGGACAGCTCTAGGACCAAAACTAAAGCTGGGGTCCTATGACCAGTCCAGGTCCCCTGCCCTTTGCCACACTGTAGCCCTGTGACAGGTCCATAAAACAGTCACAGGATGGGCTGGCCAGCAGGCCCTGAGGGGAACTAGCTTGTTCAGTTGCCAGGCCCAGGGCTGGGTACAATGATACTGCATCTGGTCCACTAGTGCTTGTGAGCAGCTGAAGTCAGCTTAGGCAAAGGACGCGACCCCACCACCTCTAATAAACCCAAACACGTGGGACGCACAGAACCTATGGTCATCTGCACCTGCCAGGGCAGCCCCAGGCCTGTCCAGCAGCTGAGTGGGCTCTGCTCTGTCAGGGAGCTGTCGGGGACCCTCTGGGGTCCTTGTGTCCTCCCAAGTGGCCTCTTCTTCTCTGACCCTGGCTCCCCACTTCATTTTCTCAGTTCACCCCTCACCACACCCTCTTTGGCCAACAGGCTGTCCTGTCAGTGCACCAGGTCTCCTTGCTCTCGATCTCCAAGTTGCGTGGGGTTCTCCTCTGCTTTAAAGTCTCATGGCAGCTCAGCAAGATCAAGCCCATCCTCC
The DNA here is from genome assembly GCA_004027475.1 of Anoura caudifer. Lineage (NCBI taxonomy): Eukaryota > Metazoa > Chordata > Mammalia > Chiroptera > Phyllostomidae > Anoura > Anoura caudifer. The sequence continues at coordinate 51,727 of PVKU01004059.1, forward strand.
TCAGCACAGCAGTTAAGGATCATCCTCATCATGTGACAAGGGCGCACAGCAGCTGGTGCTGCTGAATGGGGAGGAGACACACCCTGGCAGCCACACCAGGTGACCCCCTAGGCCAGGTCTCTGCAGACTGACATCTTCTCTGGAGCCCTCTTCATCGGAATGGCCTTGGGCTGGAACCTTTACCTCTCCACAGTGATCTTGCTGGTGGTGACGGCCATCTACACCATCGCAGGTAGGGCTGAGGGTGGGCCAGGTTGGGGTGCAGGCGCCGGGAGCAGAGACCAGCAACAGGGAGAGGAGGAGAGAGAGGAAAGCTTCTGCCTGCGGAGACACAAAGGGAAGGGCTGGAGGAGAGGGACATCCTGAGGGAGGGGTAGGGAGAAAACTGTCCTTCAGAGAGGATGAGAAAAAGGAAGAGCCAAAGGTGGAGACAGAGGATCAAAGGAAAACACAGACGAAAAGAGTGAGAGACACAATGAAGCAGAGAAAGGGGAGACGTAAAGGGCGGAAACAGGAGAAACAGAGCCAGCCAGAGAAAGACAGGGAAGGAGAGATCCTGAGAAAGACCTACTGTAACAGGAAGCAGGGTGGTGACTGGGGACCGTCATCTGGACCAGGGTCACTGTGGGCCACTTCAGACAAAGGCCACCAACCCGCCTTCCTCTGCCTCCTCCAGAGCACCCCACACAGGCCTGCACATCCTGGGACACGGGGCCAGGGCAGGCTTACTGGTGACTCAGTCTGCCTGGGAGGATGGGGAATTTAAGTGGGCATTTAGGTAGGGGCAGTGGGTGCTCCTGGCAGAGCTAACAGCTCACACAGGAAGAGACTAGGGAAATGAAATAGCAAGTTAGGGCAGGGCAGCCACAGGCAGAGGCTGCTGGGTGGAAAGGGCTGGGCCTGAGCACCTGACTGGGACCAGCCTCCACCCTGCTGGTGAGCGTGCAGTGCAGGGAAAAGCAGGCGGGCAGAGTCCACCTGCTAAGAGGGCTCCATGTCTTCTCTGGTCTCCCAGGGTGGCCACACACAGGGCGGGCACCCAGAGAGGAAGCCCTGTTGGTGCTGACTGATGAGCCCTCTCCTTGGGTTCCCAGGGGGCCTCACGGAGGTGATTTACACAGATGCTCTGCAGATGGTCATCATGGTGGGGGGAGCCTTGGTCCTCATGTTTCTGGGTAAGGAGGAAAACTGCACACACCCCAGCTTTGCCCCTAAGTCCCACTCTCATCTGCCTTTGGCTGTCACCTCCGTGGTTTGGCCGGCACTTCCCAGAGCACAGAGTCACACCCTGCTCCAGGCCAGGGGCTGCTTCTCTCTGTGCCAAACCAGGGGAGGCCCACTTCCCTCCCACATTTCCATGTCCCATACCAGTTCTGAGCCCAGGGATTCCACACAGAACTGGGAGCTGTAGGGAGCACACGACAGGCCCACTGGGGTCTGAGGGCTGTCTCACTCACTGTGGTCTCTCCCCACAGGCTTCAAGGAGGTGGGCTGGTACCCAGGGCTGGAGCAGCGGTACAGACAAGCCATCCCTAATGCCACAGTCCCCAACACCACCTGCCACCTCCCCTGGCCTGATGCCTTCCACATGCTTCGGTACCCTGTCAGTGGGGACATCCCTTGGCCAGGCCTCGTTTTCGGGCTCAGGGTGCTGGCCACTTGGTGCTGGTGCACGGACCAGGTGAGGCCCCAGCCAGGCTTGGCCCCGCCCACCATGAGCTGGGGGTGGGCTCCCCGCAGGAAAACTGGGCATGTGCACACACAGAGGGCGGGACCTGCTGTGGGACCACTGCAGGGTCACAGGGAGCAACCACCCCAGAGCCCACCTGTGGTGAGCCAAGCCTGGCCCAGCCCCAGCGCCTTGCCTCCACCGTGCCTTTTCAGTTCATTGTGCAGAGGTCGCTCTCTGCCAAGAGCCTGTCCCATGCCAAGGGAGGCTCGGTGCTGGGGGGCTATCTGAAGATCCTGCCCATGTTCTTCATCTTCATGACCGGCATGATCAGCCTCGCCCTGTACCCAGGTGAGAGCTGGGCTCCCTCCTGGCAATGCTGGGCTGGGGCAGGCAGGGGCAGCACAGCTTTTCATGAGAACATATAGTGGTATGTTAACCTCTGTGGGCCCAACTAATGTATCTGAATGTCCTTTTAAAATCCTGCTGTGGCCCTGACCGGGCAGCTCATTCAGTTTGAGTACTGTCACCTTACGCGAAGGTTGTGGGTTCCATCCAGGTCAGGGCACATGCTAAAGTCAATCCACTTACTGACCAATGAATGCATCAGTAAGTGGATTGATGTTTCTCGCTCTCTCCCTTCTTCTTTTCTTTCTAAAATTAATAAGTAAAAAAAAAAAGATCCAAAATCTGACTTTCCCTTTACAAGGAAAAAAGCAGTTAAGACATTCGTGATGCCTTCCAAGGGTATCTGCCTTTCTCAGGATATAATGCCTAAAACTCAGACCAGGCTTTCAGCCAGGCCAGGTAGTATATGGTAGAGAAATGTTCTAGCGAGAGCTACACCATATGCCCAGACAGCGCCTGGCCCGACTTCCTGGCCCTGCCAGAGTCAGCAGTGAGCACTCCCCTGTGGGGGTGGAAAGCAAATGCTGGGCCGCCCCGAGAAGGCACAGGATGGTTCAACTCTAACTGCCACCACTTCTGCTGCAGATGAGGTGGGCTGCGTGGACCCCGACTTCTACCAGAGAATCTGTGGGGCCGGCCTGGGGTGTTCCAACATCACCTACCCCAAGCTGGTCATTGCTCTCATGCCCGTTGGTGAGTCCTGTGTCCCCCACACCCCCTGTCCCTCCTACCTCCCAGCAACCTCTAGTCCCACTGGCCAGTAAAGGTGGCATTAAAGACAGACATTGGGGGGAAGAGGGAATAAAAGCTTTCACCTCCCTACCCCTCCCACTGTGCACGTGTGTGCACACACGCACACACCCTTTCACAGCATCTATAAAGTGCTGCTCTATGCCCTGGCCCCACAGACACAGGACAGAGGGCAGACCCCTGTGCTCGGGCTCCGGGCCAACTCCAGGTACTCAGGCTGGCAGAGGCCACCATACAAGGTGACCAGTGTGGGGACACAGTGGGGCTGAGGGAGCTTAAGGAGGCACCTGGCCCACTCTAGGGGAATGTTGGGGATGGTTCCTCAGGGGACAGGAAATGGAGCTGAGTCCTAAGGAGCATCTTAGGCGGACAAAGCTGGAGGGTGTGGGAAATGTCACCCAGGCAGGAGGGGCTGCCGGTGCAGAGGCCCGGGGCTGGGAGAGCATGAAGTCTGAATTGAAGGTGGCCCTGTGCAGGCTTGTACGCAGCAGGACTGAGGATAGCCATCGTGGAGAAGGAGTGATGGCCACACCTTGTTCTGGAGGGTCACCTTTACCCTGAGGGCCATGGAGGGGTGCTGGGGGTTTGAGGCTAGGGTGCATGATGGGGCTCGAGCTTTAGAAGGACTATCTGCCTGGAGGGCTCAGCTTAGGGGCAGGCAGGCAGACAGGCAGATGAGTGACAAGGGATTGGCAGGGGTTGGGGGAGGAGCGGTGATGGTGGCTTGGACCAGGTCAGTGACTTTAGAGACAGAGAAAAGAGGTTTAAAAGGTACTGATGAGGTAGAATCGACAGAACTCAATGATATTATATTTGAGGAATGAGAAAGACAGAGGGACCTAAAGAGAACTCCAGGTCTTGGGTTTATGAAGCTATTTAATTTGAACATAGAAAGAAAGGCAGGTTTATGAAGGGAAGTCAACGACTTGAGTTGTCCCCCGGCCCCCCTCCTGCCTCAGTAGAATAAGAAATGAATCAAAGTAATAGTGGAGGTGGGGGAGGGGAAGCCCAGCTATGACAGCAGCCACAGGGAGGTGCGGGAGGGCAGCTGAGGGGAGGTCAAGCGTACCTCTGAGGACAGTGGTATGGAGACTAGAAAGACATTATTAACCAAAAAAGGACGGGAAAGCCCTAGAGAAAGATGCTGGCCTGGGCTGGAGACACCTTGAGCCTTCCAGGGAGACATGCAGGAGGTAGTTAAAGATGTGGACTGGAGCCCTGGCTGGTCACTCAGTGGTTAGAGCACTGTCCCCACAGGCCAAGGGTGCGGGTCGATCTTCAGTCAGGGCATGGGCAAGAATCAACCAATGAATGCACGAATAGTGGAGCAACAGATCAGTGCTTCTCTCTCCCTTTCTCTCTCTCTCTCTCTCTCTCTCTCTCTCTCTCTCTCTCTCTGAAGTCAATAACTTTAAAATTACAAAAAGGAATTGGACTAGAGGCAGGAAAAGGATGGAGGTGGGGCGGGTGGGGAGTCCTCCCCTCCCCCCGCCAGAGTGAGCAGACACTCTTTAGAGGTTCGGTCACTGGAGTCAGAGACTTCAGGGAACAGTGGGGCCCATCCTCTCTTGCTGCAGGAGGAAAAATTGTCCCCCAAAGGAAGGGTTCAATTCAAAGATCACACAGCTAGTTACGTACTTGCAGAACCAGGAAACAAATCTGGGCTTTCTGCTGCCCAGGCCAGGGCTTTGCCTGGCACAAATGTCAGTGAAAAAGGAACACAGTGAAAACAATTGTTCGCAGTCATCCTCCCCCCACCAGTGACCCACTAGCCAAGTGTCTACAATCTCTGAAGCCCAGACTGAGATGTCACGGCCACAGAGAACCTTAAAGATCAACTAGTCTCACAGCCCTTAATGGTGTAGCTTAGGCTCAGGGAGGGCTGAAGACTCACCCAGGGCCACAGAGCAAGGAAGGCAGAGTGTGGTCAGAACCAAGCAGCCAATCCTGGGTTCCTTACCTGCGCAGGTTGGGAACCTCATCCAGCACCTTCCCCATCCCAGTTCCACCCCAGACTCATGACCCTGCTGGGCGCTGCAGCCTCCATGGCTCCTTAGCAGAACCTGAATGGCCACCCAGCTGTCCACTGAGACCTCGTCTCTCCCCAGGTCTGCGGGGCCTGATGATGGCCATGATCATGGCAGCCCTCATGAGCTCACTCACCTCAACCTTCAACAGCAGCAGCACCCTGTTCGCCATCGATGTGTGGCAGCGCTTCCGCAGAAAGGCAATGGAGCAGGAGCTGATGGAGGTGGGCAGGTGTGTTAGCCCGCCCTCCTTGGGGCCACCTTCCTGTAGCAGACCCCTCTCTCCCTCCTCCCTGCCTGGATTGCCCTGGGGAGATGTGGCTGGGTCTGTGCCCCTGCCTGGCCAGCAGAGCTCCTGGTTCTAGCACTACCATCCTACAAGACCTCAGATAAGTATCCCCTGCCACTCCCACCCTCCCCCACCGCCCCTCTGCAGCTCTGCAGGGTTTAATGAGAAAGGCAGAAGCACAGGTGACACAGTTAGGGACCTGCACTGGCAAAGATGTTTATAGGGGGTTTGTCTCCAAAGGACCCAAAGGACGCAGAGCCTTGAACACTAGGCTAAAGAATTTGAACTTTACCTCGTAGGTGCCGGTTTTATGCTTTTCAGAGTATAAGTGGGTGGCTAATTGTTCTTTTTCTCCCTGAGGCTGGGGGGTTTGTAGTTTTCATGGGCTTACGGGACCCTTTCTGAAATCTTTGCTTCATAATTTAAGGCTCTATAACTCAGGTTTCTGGACGAATGTGTTCATTCTCCCCTTTGGGTAGATGGTACTTCAGTTTAGATGAGAAAAACTTGCTTTTCCCCATCTCCCTGCCTTTGCATGCACTGTTCCTCCCACCACAGTGCCTTCTGCCTACGGAGGCCCAGTAGACGCCCACTGCCTGCTCATAGGGGCACCCAGCCCTACGCACAGGGACTGGAAGGATCTGTACACAGGACAGATTGTCCAAAGAGGCAAGGATAAGTGAGAGGAAGGCCACTTGGGCAGCTGCTGCTTTAGTGGGGCCTGAGAGAAAATGGGAGGGAAAGGAGAGGTGAAGCCAGGTGTGCAGAGACATTTCTAAAAGACATTTAGAAATCCTTTGACATTTGTACACTAAACTGCCAGCCAGGGGTGTCCAACCCTCTGGCGTCTCTGGGACAGATTGGAAGAAGAAAGGTTGCCTTGGGCCACACATTAAATACATTGCAACATGTAATCATGCGCACACACAAAAAAACTCATAATGTTTTAAGTAAATTCAGGATCTTGTGTTGGGCTGCCTGATGCCATCCGGCGGCAGGTTGAACAGCCCTGTATGAGTGGAGTTTGGGTGCCATCTGCTGGTCAAAGGCATTATTGCAGCCAGCACAAGCAAAAAAGTTTTTCATCATCCTAATCGCACACCTGCAAAAATCATACATAGAAAGCATTTTGGGGACCTGAGCCTGAGCCAGAATCCGTTGACAGGGAGTCAGGATATGAGGGTTCAGTCTCTTCTCTGAGCTAAATGACAATGTAAGAGAGAGAGGTTTAGAGTGGAGAAGCCTAGAGAAGGGAGAGTCCCTGGAGCCATGGTGGAGAAGGGGGCTACCTTGTACCGAGTTTGGGTGAAAAAGAGGAAGAAAAGCATCCCAAGCAAAGACCAGAGGCCACCTACCTGGGTGGGGGGGGATTGAGAGGTATGGGTTCCCTTCTGGAGAGCAGGTGGACTATATGACTTCAAAGGCATCTGATTCAAAAAGCCTTGGTCTCCTAGATTCTAGAGTTCAGTATTCTGGGATTTTAAGAGTTTAAAATTCTGGATTTTAGCACTTGGGATTCCGGTCCTGACATTCTCTGACTCTGCGACCATGCATCCACTCCCTCTCCCCGGTTCGCAAGCATTTCCTGCACCCCACCCCATGCCCTGCCACCCTGAGCCCACCTCATAGCACTCCGTGCCCTCCTGGCAGAGTGTTTGTGGTGTTCCTGGTTATCGTCAGCATCCTCTGGATCCCCATCAACCAAAGCTCCAACAGCGGCCAGCTCTTCAACTATATTCAGTCTGTCACCAGCTGCCTGGCCCCACCTATCACCACCCTGTTCCTGCTGGCCATCTTCTGCAAGAGGGTCACAGAGCCTGTGAGTACAGCAGGTCACCACAGGGTCAGGAGAACAGGTCTGGCCATAACCTGGTCTCTCTCCATGACCTTGGCAAGCCGACTGCCCCTCTGCTCATGCATAGCATTGGGTCTAGAGTCGTTCACCTGCTCAACAGACATTCATGCATCTTATTGTGAAGGTTCTGGGGTGTGTGGTTTACAAGGTCCACACCAGCCTACCATCACTGGGCTAGCACCTGCTGTTTGTGGAGGTCCATGCTCCCTGCTGGTGATCACGGTCACAGCAAAACTTCACTGAACTCTGGATGTTTCTGCTCACTGCAGAATTTTTGAAATTGGGATTAGCATCTCAATTTTAAAAACATCCAAGTCATCTGACTCTTACATATAGGGAACAGGCATAGTTGGGGTTGAACAGTGCTATAAAGAAGATATGAAAGGTGCCAGAGCTTTTCTTTTGTTAAAAAAGACAGAAGACAAGAAAAATAGAAGTAGCAAAAGGGAGATGTCTACACTGATTTCTGATTTGTCATAACAGGAAGTGGGGAATGGGGATCCTGGTGCTCATACACGATTGTATTCCATCCTAGTTGAATATTAAACTCCTCTACTTAGCACTTATGAATTTCTCTCATCAGGGCACATGAGAAAAGTGTGACTCGGCGAGGTTGGGTCACTGGGTCAGTTACTCTGGAATGGAGCCAGGGTCCAAACCCTAGTCTGTCTGACTCTGGAGCCCATGTTATTCCCAGTACCCCGCTCTGCCTGCCTTGACGTTAAGATGAAGCCTGAGCATTAATGGGGAATTCACTCCGATGGACTTGCAAACGCTGTAACCATCCAGGGGGAGAGAGATTTGAAAGCAGAGTGGCTTTTAGCTTCCTAGGGTCTCCCACCTGGATCTCACCCCTACCTGGTCTATCCTCTCTCCACAGGGAGACTTCCGGGGGCTCATGTTTGGCCTGGTGGTGGGGCTTGTGTGCATGATCCTGGAGTTCTCCTACCCTGCCCCATCCTGTGGGGAGGTGGACCAGAGGCCAGTGGTGCTCAAGGGCTTCCACTACCTCTCCTTTGCCCTCGTCCTCTGTGGGCTCACTGCCATCGTCATCGTCACCGTCAGCCTCTGTACAACCCCCATCCCTGAGGAAAAGGCAAGTGGACTGCTCAGGCCGAGGGGCCCCCAGGATGCCCCCTCCTCCCAGGCCTGGAATCCCACCACCAAGTTCCACTCCATTGAGTTATGGTCCCGCCTGTGGCCACACAGATGTCCTGGGGAGGGAACCTCAATGGGTTATTAATTCCCAACTGAAGAGTAATTCATTCCATTGGAAAATAACTCAGTGAGCACCTACTATGTGCTGGGGTTAACTGTGATGAGGTCTCTGCCAGCCACTGCCCAGAGGGGTGTGGATGGGGAACAGACACCCACACAAGCAGCTGTTCTACCAAGAGAAGGTGCAAAAGGGCCAGCCTCAAAGGGCAGGCTGGGCACAGAGGACAGGCAGTCCACCCTGGGGGCTAGGAGTGTTGATTTTTAGCGACAAGAGTAGGACCTTAACCAGGAGTCCTCACTTCTCCCATGCCAACAATTTGCCAGTCTTTGGAAATGGGGCCCAGGTTTTGAAATTGTTCTCTCTTTAGAGGAAAAGAACACTCGTTTGCTCCAGCTGCTATAACAAGCTAGCACAGACTGAGCTTAAACAACAAGGAGTTACTATCTCACAGATCTGGAGGCCAGAAGTCTGAGATCCAGGTGTTCAGGGCAGTTTCCTGTGTGGCCTCTCACCTGGGCTTGTAGGTGGCCTCCTCCTCTGCTCTGTTTGAAACAGTCCTCTCCTCTCCTCCTCTTCTTACAATGGCACCACCGACTATTGGGTGAGGGCCACTCGAAACACCGCACTCAACCCACATTGCTGCTTTGAAGGCCTGTCTCCACATACGGTAACGTTCGGGAGTCCTGGGGGTAGGACTTACTGGGGGGCGGGCATAACAGAACCTGTTCCGGAAGCTGGTCCCTAAAACACCAAGTGGAAATCAGTGTTAACACCCCTCAACCCTGCAGTGCATCAGAGCTCACAACATGCTACACCCTCAGTGCCACTGATTCCTCCACACAAGCAGGTCACTCACAGGTGAGCCAGGAGAGGCGACATCTCCAGGGTGCACTCAGAAATGACCTCCACCCATTGCTGGGAGCTTCCACCTTCTCCACCATCTGTCTGCTGTCTCATGCCCACACCGAGGTGCTTCCCAGTTAAATATCCCTCCCTGAGTCCTGTTCTCCTCCAGGGAATGCTCCTTCCCTCCCTGCCTCAAAAACCAACTTTTGAAAACTACGGTCTCCATTCCCCGCCCCCATCTTCCACCTCTCGTCTACTTCTCAATCCGCTGCAACCTGGCTGATGTCCCACCTCCCACAGAAACCGCTCTCACCAAGATCCCCAATAACGCTCTTGTTGCTGAAATCAGTGGCCCCTTCCCCCTCTTTATCTGAAGTGAAATCTGAGCTCCTGCATCCTGAAGCCCTCTTACCTCTTCACTTCTGTGACATGTCTCCTGCCAGTATTTTTTCTATCCTTCTGATTACTCTTTCTCCTTCTTCATGGGGTTTTCTTCATGCACCTCACATATCATGGCTTCTCCAACACCCATCTATGGTCTGTGCCCTTTCTCACCCCCTACTGTCCCTGAGCTATCCTATCCATGGCCATGAATTCAACAACCTTCTAGATATGGAGGAAACTCAACTCTTTATCTCCAGCCAAAACCCCTCTCCCAAGATTCAAACCCAAAATCCAGCTGCCTCTTCAAGAATGAAAGAGACACCATCCATATGCCGCTGGCAATCCACACATAAGTATAAAGCGAAGGTGCCTGAGAGATCCAAGCCCAGGAACAGCCCAGGCTCTCCTGCTCAGCTGGGTGCCCCGTGGACAGTGTCATAGGAGAGGGGCCAGGCCTGCTCAGCTGAGCATGTGTGTGGGAGGTTGGCGTCAGGGCAGTGGTTCCTAGTTCAACATGTAACAGGGAGCTGCCTGGCTGGGAGGAGAGCCCTATTGGAAAGGAGCTTAGGCTGTCACAGTTGGGCCCCACTGTCAGCCAGAGAACCTGCCATGTTCTCCTCTGAAAGGGAGCAGCAGGAAAGCTGTAGGGCGGTCCAGGTATACAACATATGCTTCTCCTCACCTGGATGTCTGCATGTGGAGGCCCTACAGACTCTTCAAGCTCATCATTGTGTGTGTGTGCACGCGCCATTTCTCTCTCTCACACACACACATACTCATGCACACATACAAATTCAATCCTGCTCCTGCCCACTCTGTCTCTGGGGGTGGGGGCACCACTCCCTGCCTGATGGTCCAAGGCAGGAGCCTGAGACCACGTTGCCACTTCCATCTCCCTCACCCAGCTCACTCCATCGGGTCCCATGGTCTGGAGACCTCACTCCTTCGCATTCCACACAACTGCTCCCTCTGCAGCCTCAGGCGGCTTTATTTCCTGCTCTGCTTTTTCAGCAGTCTCCCAGCTGGATCCCTTCAATTTACCCTGAGGGATCTTTCTAAATCCCAGGACTTAGCTTTTCTTCCCAGTTCCCAAAGTCTGCAGTGACTCTCCATTGGGTTGTTTTTATAAGCGATATCAACTCCTCAGTCTGACCGTGGAAGCCCTTGGTCATGGTACCTGCTTCCCTGAGGGCTTCTTTTCTCCCCATCTGTGAGCTCTGAGGTCAGGGACAATCCTGCCTTGGTGTGTTTTACAGCCCTGCATGCACTCACTCAGCTCAGGGAGTGCGCGCAGGCTGATAGACAGGCGCCCTGCCTCCCAGCCCTGCACTGCTTTCTGCGCCCTCACCACCACGACGGCCTCCCAAGATGGGCCCTCTGTCTCGACAGCATGACTTCCCTCCAGAGGTAACTGAGCAAGACAGCGTTTGTTTTCTTTCCCTCCAGCTCGCTCGCCTGACCTGGTGGACATGGAACCGTCCCCCTGCTGAGCTGGAGAAGGAAGCCGACAAACGCGCACACCAGGGAGAGTGGTGATCTCACCTGGGAGCCCCCTGCAGGAGGCGGAGCAGCAGCTTGGAGGTAGGCTGAGGGTGTGCTGGGGGTGCTTACCACAGGGGACTGATGGAGACAGACACTGGGTCATAGGTCCCAAAAGACCCCACTTGGGGATCATTGGGAATGGAGTCTCTGTAGGAGTCCAAAATATATCCTTCCTCCCTTCCCATGTAGCTATGAACTATTTGAGGAATAAGATAAATGGTAAGGCAGAGGGGAGCCAAAATATTGCCCTCATTACTGGTAAAGTGTAGGTGAAAAGATGTGGTTTAGATCCACGGGGAGGTGCACTTCCTAATCCTGAGCCCAAGCATTAGTCAGAGGGACCCACAGTCACCTCCCCCTGTGAGCACTGCACTGCCAAGGAGGATGAGGAGGGAGGAACTGAGCCAAGCATCCCTCTTCATCCTCCTCAGATCTACAATGGGGAAGTCCCCTCACCTCTCCTGGGTTGAATGAACCTAGGGGCAGAAAATCACAGGGTGTTACACTAATTGGGCTCCATCCACATGCAAGGAAACATCAGCTGTGGTGAAGAAACAGTCCCCCACCCCCACCCCCACATTTTATTATTTATTCCCCACTGGGCTTAATAATCTGCCTAGAGTCCCACAAAAGCCAGGCCATCCTTCCAAGGAAGAGAGCGGGCATGTCCGTATGGTGCTGTCTGTGTTCATGAGGTTCCTTCAGAGCTACCACCTTTCCCAGGAGAACCCCCGGGGACTGCTCAGGGGCAATATGAATGTTGCCTTCTGGAAGTTCTTAAATGCATTCGAGTACTGTATGAATTAAATGTACTCCAAGACCACATGGTATCTAAAGTTGACATAGACACAATATAGCTGTTTTAGATGTAATGCAGTTATAACCTTCCTGTATGTGATTAAATAATAATGTTAAGATATTCTGATTTCATAACATCATAGAGACTTCCCAAAGTATAAAATTCCCAAGGAAAGATTGATGTTAAAAATGGTAAATCAGTTGGCAATTTAATGCCCCAAATCAATTTCTCTTGCCCTTGTGAGTTAAAACTTTAGTGAAATGTAAGTCCTAAGTTTACTTCCTGCCTCTGGAAGAAGGAGACCCAGTGACCAGGTGGAGTTGGGGTGCCTTCAGATACTGCCCCCTCCCATTGGCTTGGACGGAGCTCCATCGGGGCCTCAGAAAGTATCTTAGTTCCATCTCTATCATCTGATGGGCCAAACTTCTAATAACTCCAGCAAATTTAAACCTTAGATAAGGTTATCCAAGCACCAGTTATTGGACCTGCATGTCTGGCAGCTACACCACTCAGCTCCACATCTTTGCCAGATGCTGGGAGCCTGGTGCTTCCCCAAGGGCTGAGATGCCTCCCACCTTTCTTGAGCCTTTTCCCTTTGCTTAGGGCTCTGACTCCAGAGAAACAACCACTTGCCTAGAGGTAATAACACCGTAAACTCTAGAATATGAGCTCCAACAATATCTAAGACCCCAAGCTTCTTGACCTGTTTGCACAGGGAAAAGCCAGTGGTCCAATATATATATATGAAATTCATAATGGGGAATATAATCTTTTATAAAGTCCCAAGAACCACTTCAGAAAGCACCCGCAGGACTTCGGGCCAAGATGGAGGCGTAGGTACACTTTGCCTCTTCTCATAACCAAAAGAAAGACAACAACAAATTTTAAAACAAAAAATAACCAGAACTGCCAGAAAGTCGAACTGTATGGAAGTCCAACAACCAAAGAGTTAAAGAAGAAACATTCATCCAGACCAGTAGGAGGGGCAGGGATGGGCAGCTCGGGCGGAGAGGACTCACGGCAAGGCAGCAGCTGGCAGAGCAGGTGGTCTCACATTTGTGTGTGGGTAAGCCAGGAGGAACAACTGGGGAGCAAGACAGACTGCACCACAACTCAGGGTTCCAGCATGGGGAAATAAAGCTGCAAAACCTGTGACTGAAAAAACCTGTGTGGGTTGAGGCAGCAGGAGAAACTCCCAGCCTCACAGGAAAGTTCATTGGAGAGACCCACAGCATCCTAGAATGTACATAAAACCACCCATCTGGGAATCAGCACCAGAAGGGTCCAATTTGCTTGTGGGTAGTGGAGGAAGTGACTGAAAGCCAACCAAGAGCTGAGCAAGTAGCATTGTTCCCTCTCAGACCCCTCCCCTACACACAGCAACCTGGGTTGCTCCACCCTGGCAAATACCTAAGGCTCCGCCCCTTACTACATAACAGGTGTGCCGAGACAAAGAAATATGGCCCAAATGAAAGAAAAGATCAAAGCTCCAGAAAAAATACAATTAAGTGACAAAGAGATAGCCTACCTATCAGCTGCAGGGTTCAAAACACTAGTAATCAGGATGCTCACAGAAATGGTTGAGTATGGTCACAAAGTAGAAGAAAAAGTAAAGGCTATGAAAAGTGAAATAAAGGAAAATGTACAGGGAACCAACAATGAAGGGAAGGAAACCAGGACTCAACAATTTGGACCAGAAGGAAAAAATAAACATTCAACCAGAACACAATGAAGAAACAAGAATTTTAAAAAATGAAGAGCCCTGGCTGGTGTAGCTCAGTGGATTGAGTGTGGACCTGTGAACCAAAGAGTTGCTGGTTTGATTCCCAGTCAGGGCACATGCCTGGGCTGCAGGCCAGGTCCCCAGTGGGGGCCACGTGAGAAGTAACCACACATTGATGTTTCTCTCCTTCTCTTTCTCCCTCACTTAACCCCCTCTCTAAAAATAAAAATAAATAAAATATTTAAAAAATAATAAAAAATGAGGAGAGGCTTAGGAACCTCTGGGACAACTTTAAACATTCCAACTTCTAAATCATAGTGGTGTTAGAAGGAGAAGAGGAAGAGCAAGAAATTGAAAACTTATTTGAAAACATAATGAAGGAGAACTTCCCCAATCTGGCAAAGGAAATAGACTTCCAGGAAGTCCAGGAAGCTCAGAGTTCCAAAAACATTGGACTCAAAACAAGGAAGCACACACCAAGGCACATCATAATTATATTACCCAAGATTAAAGATACAGAGAGAATCTTAAAAGCAGCAAAAGAAAAGGAGAGAGTTACCTACAAAGGACTGACCATAAGACTATCAGCTGATTTCTCAAAAGAAACCTTGCAGGCAAGAAGGTTGCCTTGAAGAAGTATTCAAAGTGATGAAAGGCAAAGACCTACATTCAAGATTACTCTCCCCCAGCAAAGCTTTCATTTAGAATGGAAGGGCAGAAAAAGTGCTTCCCAGATAAGGTCAGGTTAGAGAAGTTTGTCATCACCAAGCTCTTATTATATGAAATGTTAAAGGGACTTATCTAAGAAAAGAACCTAAAAAAATAAAATGAAAAATAAAAGTGCACTGAGTAAACAACTGGAACAGGAACAGATTTACAGAAATAGAGATCACCTGGTGGGTTATCAGCAGGGAGGGGGAGGGGGAGAATGAGGGAAAAGGCACAGGGAATAAGAAGCATAAATTGTAGGTTCAAAATAGACAGGGGGAGGTTAAGAATAGTATGGGAAATGGAGAAGCCAAAGAACTTATATGTGCAACCCATGGACATGGACTAAGGTGGGGGAATGATGGTGGGAGGTGGGGTACAGGGTGGAGGGGAATAAAATGGAGGAAAAAAAGGGGACAACTGTAATAGCATAATCAATAAAATATATTTTTTTAAGAAAAGAAAGCACTAACAAAGCTCAAAATCACCAGGCTTAGTCTAATCAGTTGCCCCACTTTTGCTTTGCAAAATGTAACTCCTTACCTCTTGTTTGAACTTTGTGGTCCATACACCAGATGCTGGGTCTCAAAACTGCTTCTCACCCCATGACAGCAAGGACCTGATCCTGGTCCCTGTAAAAACGTATGGGGTGGAAGAAGCAATCTGAGAGCACAGGTCTTTGCAGGGGAGGCAGCTACCGAGGGAGAGGAAAGAGCAAGTGAAGAAGCTGCAAAGACAGCTCCCAAACTGAAGCAGGGAGGGCATGGTTGTATTCTCCATGGCAGAGCCTCAGGACCAGACAGACTCACAGGGTCATGGGCTGTCCTTCCTGGTGGCCCCCATGTCAAGGGCAGAGCCTGTCTCTGGAGAATCTGAGAAATGACTGCTCCCTTGTGCCCAAAAGGGACATAGGAGGCACAGGGTCAGCCAAGTTCAATGAGAGAAATCCCTCCCAACCATGAGGAGATGGAAAGGGCAGGGAGAGGCAAGTTCTATAATATGCAAGAGCCCCTTCCCTGCCAAGGGGAACATTGGGAATGGGGCAGAAGCACCCGTCTTTGAAAAGGCCACAGGCAGATAAAGCCTCATTTGTGCTGTACTCAGTTAAAAAGCAAAATGGCAATGTGCTTTTGAGTCCTACGAAAAGGAAGTTAACAATGAATTTAAGGACATCAGAGCAGATCTGAAAGAAGTATATACATCCCAGGCTGTAGATGGGTTTAGGTTCATTGAGTCATTGCTCACCAATAACTGCCAAAGTGACTCTAAAAAGAGAGAGCTGGGACCACTTGTGGAAAGATAAAGCTTAGTGCAGTCGAAGACCTGAAGTCATCTTACTGCTCTTCAAGCAGGTCTGTGGCTCTGCGACTTTAAGGAAGTCGCTTCCTCTCTCTCAGCCTTTCCCTCCTTTGCACAGTGAGGGAGCCAGAGTAGGGGTACCCCGGTGTCTGCATCCCTGAGACTAGATAGTCACATTGAACTCACCAAGTACCAAGTCCCAAAGCCATTAAGATAATGAAGCATTTCCAATGGGCTGTATTCAACTTCAGTGAAAGGATTTTTACTGGAATTTTATTTTAATATACTACTGCTAATAAAAAAAAAAAACTTTAAAAATATTTACTTTCTTTATTAGTTTTTTAAAACTTAGTTTTTAATGAATCGTGCTCCTTTTTAACCTCAGGGCGAGCCCCTTCTCCACGCTGGAGACCTGCATCTGCATTGCAGTCTCGTGCACCTCACTGCTCCAGCGCTGCACCTTTGTACAATGCTGTCAAATCCGCATTCTCGTTTGATGAACAAACCACCTGCAGACAGAACATACTCCATTAACTTATCCGGGAGGGAAAGACCCCACAGCTCAGAGAGGTTGCATGATTTGCACATGGCCTCAGTCAGGCGCTGGCTTGGCCAGATGGCAGAGCTGGCCCTGGAATGCAGCTTCCCGCCCAATGCCCTCCCCATAGCAGAGATCGCATCAGTCTGCCTGGCCCAGCTGCTGCCTCCCTCCTGAGTGGGATAATGCTCCTCACTGCGTCCTCATGGGGCGTGTGATCTGAATTGGGTTGAGCAGCATTATACGCACCTCCTCACCTGCACCATGGAGAAGTGCCTGCTCCGTGACTGTTTGGATGCTGTGGCTGGGGTCAGAGCACCCAGTCTGTGGCTGACAGAAGGCTAAGCTGATTGTCCCACATTCCCCCTCTCTCCATGCACTTCCTCCCTTTCTTTGGTTTCTCACCATCTCTCTCCCTTTCCTGCTCCCTCATCACTATCCTTTCTGACCTTGCCTTGCCCCTCCCCTCCTACTTACCTCCTCCTTCTGGCTTTTGTCTCTCAGCCCCACGCAGATCCTGGGGAAAGCTGCTTTGGGGCTGGTTGTGTGGGCTCTCCAGGGCCCTGCAGCGAGCCCTGAGCCCAGTGGAGGAGGCTGTGCTACAGCAGAAGCTGACCAGCATCGAGGAGGAACCACTCTGGAGAAGCATCTGCAGCATCAATGCTGTCCTCCTGCTGGCTATCAATGTCTTCCTCTGGGGCTATTTTGCATGACTACACAGACCCGGCTTCAGCTGAGACAGGTGAAACACAGCCCCAGTCTGGCCAGCCACAGACACTGGCTTTCCTCCAACCTCGCTGTCTGAACTGGAGACCACAGAGGCTGGGGGCTGCAAGAGTGCCTGCAGAGCCCCTCATCCAGCCTGTGCCCTGACTGGTGGTGAAATGGAGGCCCAGAGAGAGTGCTGGGCCTGCCCAGGGCCACACAGCAGGATTCACACTGGCCTCCTGACTCCAGCCCTCTTCCCATCACATTGCCTTAAAGTCCTACCTCAAAAATGCTGTTTTCACCTTCTTGGTGAGTCTGCTCAGGAGCATTTACTCAACATGTGTCTTGAGATTAAAAAGTGGATAATATAAGCAAAGGAATAGCATGCAAGTTGCAGAAATCCACGTGCATCTTTGCTCACCCATATCCCTCCCTTCTCTCCCTTTTCTCCTGCATCTACATCCCTCATTCCCAATCCCCAGTCAACTATTTTTAGCAGGCATCTACCTGAAGGACTTCAAGCTCCAATTGGTGGCTCCACATGGTGACTGTCACACCCAAGGAGGGGCCAGGAAGGAATGTTAGCATGGTGACAGATGTGTTTGCGGCAGAGAGCACAGGGATAAGGGACTCTCCTTGGCACTACTCAAATCTGTCTCTTCCTTCTCTGACATTCAAACATGTGCCAATCCCCATGGCCTTGAGAGGCTGGGAGTCCAGCTGGACAAACATGACTTGTTGAAAACAGGAGGAATGAGACAGGCTGCTCTGCTTCATCGTAAGCCCCGCAGAAGGTCCACACAGGCAACCGAGGAGCCGCTCTAGCTGGGCCTGTACCACGCCCTCTCCCTTTGCCTGCCAGGAGCTCCTACCCTGGAAAACACCATGCCTCTGCTTAGCCATCCCTCCTCCAAGAAGCTGCATGATGTCTCAAACTGGGTCAAGGTCCTGCTCCTGCTCCCACACCCTTTGGACTTGCTTCCGTGGCAGCTTGGATCACTGTACTGTGATGTTTATCTCCTGGCTAGACTGAGTCCTTCAAGGGGCAGGAATCAAGGCCCAAGTGACTTTGTACCCAGAGAGGAGCAGGTGCTTGGTAAATGTTGAATTAGCAATTCTCCAAGGTCACATATGCTGTGCTCTGTGGCTGGCTGGGTTGCAATTTGGGGAGCCTGCTGGTGGGGAGGACTCTCCTTCAGCTGAAGTTCACACACTGAGTCTCAGGTAGCTAGAGGGGAACCACCACCCCACCCTCTGGCCTGATGCAGGTGAGGTGTCCCTCCCTTTATCTAGCTCCCTGTCTGGGCCACCCCTGGTCTCACCAGATCCACTATAATGCTGCCTTCGATCACCGTTTATACTAATCAATCATCATAATTAAATACAAATAAAATTCTAGTTCTTTGAGGTTTTAATACAGCTGATTGATTCTATGACTACCTGCTGTCGCTGCTGCCTCCAAACTCATGTCCATGGACCCTTCAACCTCACCCATGTCACCTCACACAGCTGTGCTCACCCTCCCGACCCTGCCTGGGAACTCACTCTCTGCCCCGATTTCCCCCAAACCACAAGTTTTTGTGATTATACTGAAGGTTTGGGGAGAGGAGAATTCTAAACCACAGAAGCACAATTTAGAATTAAATATTAAACATCCCTGTTTTCAAAAGCTCTTTAGTAGGCTGCTATGAGATTCCCACAGGTCCTCTCAGCCCCAGACCTCTTGCTGCCTGCTGTGATTCTGAGTCCCCTCCCCGGCAGAGCCTCTCACTGCTCCCCAGCCCCCCATTTGGGGGTCCCCTCCCTCGTTTCCCACTCCATTTGTTGTGTTCTCCTCTGGGCTCCAGACTTATCTTCTCAAACCCAAAAACTCATGAGCATGCTATCAATCACAGCACGACTGCTGCAAGGGTGACTGCTCTCCTTCTGTACCCTCCTTGCCTGGTTAATCCCTACTTATTCCTCACACCTTAGCACAAAAGTCATGTACATCTTTATCATTTCTGTGACAACCTTACCATGGCCACCTGCACCCCAGAGCAGGTAAGTCCCCGCACCCAACATGTAACCTCATGGTTCCCTGAATCTACCTTCAAAGAAAATGTCAGAATAATGTATCTGTACACTTATTTCATGAATACTCAGCTTGTCTCCTAGATTAGAAGCATCCCTACCAAGCCCCATCATCTAGAACAGTACCTGACACATGGTAGGTGCTAAGAAATATGTACGAATAAATGAAAGAATGAATAACTGAACGAGTGAAAGAGCATTCTTAGTGGAGACAAAACCCAGAGGGAAAATTATAACACAATCAGGAAGGGAGAAGTAGTTTAAAACATCTGAATTGGAGGGTCACTTGAGCAGGGCCATGGCCGGCCCATCCGTCCTCTTCGTGCGAGGGAGCAAAAGGCGCCCTTCCTTCTTGGTGTGGCACTCCTCAGCAGGGCACACAGGTGGCAGCCAGAGCTCAGGTGCATTTGTGCAGGGAACCACCGGCACACCAGGAGCTGTGTGGGGAGTGGTGCTGCGGGGGCTGGGAGGCCAGCAGGGGTTAGCTCAGGGATGAGGTTCCATGCTAAACTTGGGATGTCTTCATCTCGTACCTGGATTGGTGTTCCAGTCTCTTGGCTATTATCTCTGTTCTCAGTTCTCCTCTTCCAATTTACCCCATGCCTGACAGCGAGAGTGATCTTTGTAAATGCACACCTTGGGTCATCTACCTGTTTAAGGTTCCCTGTAGAGGCTGTTTCCCAGCCTGGCATGAGGTCCTGTGAGAAATGGCCCCAAGTTCAGTCCTTGGGCCCACTTCTGGACCCCAACCAAAGAGAGGCTGTTCTCTGTGGCGGTTAAGAGCAGGGACTTGGAAACCTGAACCTCTGAAACCCAGTCTTAGCTCTGCCACTTGCTAACTGTAGCTTAACCTCTCAGTCTCCATCCTGCACAGGGGAGCTGGTAATCGAAGCTACGTCATAGAGTTGAGAGGATTAAATGAGTTATTCACATAATGTATTTAAAACAGTGCCTGGCACATAATTAAAGCACTCAATAGATAGTAGCTGTATTACTACCCTCAGTAGCAGGGGAGATGGGCACACAAGGAGGCATGGCCAGAAAACATGCTGTCAGAGTGAAGGGGATGGGGGAGCAACTGATTTTTCTTCAGGCGTCAAAAAGTTCATACTGGGAGCTGGACTTTGGAGGATGAACAGGAGTTTTCCAGAAGTCATCCAAGGTAGAGGGACAGGGTGTGCCAAGGTGGGTCAAGGGCAAAAGTGCACTTAGGAGCCCCACAAAAGAGGGCTATATACTCATTTGCAGGTGCCTTAATTTCCCCTCATAAACTATGTTTCATTAGCCCTGCATCTCTAAGGCAGTGAGGCACACTGAGCAGGGACAGGAGAGGAGCAGCATTTGACCCCTGCAGCAGAGGTCTCACTGCCCCACCCACACCTCCTAGGCACTCACCAATCCTGCAAGCCCCTGCCACACTCCCCTGAGGGCTTCCTCTGACTGTAGAAGCATTCCTGCCATGGAACAGTCAGAAGTGCTGGCAATTCAGTGCCTGGGAGCAGCCCCCAACCAGTGACAAGGAGCTGATGGATGCACACTGCCGGTCCCATGCCCATCTCGGGGGATAACCTGGAGGCTTGTTATAATTCATCTCCAGAAGCTCTTCGGGGATTGAGCCTCAGTTGCCCAGTTAGCCTGCTTCTTACCACATTCTGAATAGCTGCCTTCCCTTCCCTGTCTCATGCCCCCCACTCCCTCTCCTGCCAAGGTTACCTAGGATCATCTCCCAAATAAACCACTGAACTTGCACCTGGTTTCATGTACTGCTTCTGGGGAAACCAAATTGGAGTCTTTTATGACTGGAAGGAACTTGTGTCCTAGCTTAAATTTGCTGTGAGTTGCTTTGTGACACCCTCCCCATCCTCACAGCTTAGTTTCAGCATCCCTAATAAGGGAGTGCAAAGGGTGAAATTCGTTTAGATGAAATCCAGGAAGGCTTCTGGTGCTGACATTGTACACTTCTGATTCATTTCCACAGTTGTCTCCTTGGGGCAGAGGGTGGGTGGGGGTGGAGGGCATACAGGGAGAGCAAGCCACACACCAGGCCACAAGTGGAAACCGTGCAAATGGAAAAACTCTGATAAGTGGTTTTCAGAGAACTGAAATGAGTTTGCCATGAGCAATAACAACACGAGGAAGTAGCTTTGGGCTGTGAAAGGGCAATGTTTAAAAACAAATAGTACTCTTAAAAATCCATGAAGAAATGTTTTTAGAAGTGATTTGCAATTGAGCTGGGACCAAAGAAGCACTCCATTTAATATCTGAGGCCCGGAACCATGTCCTGGGTGTGAGTTCCCACCAGCTAAAACTGATGTCTCTCTAGACTTCCAGCCCTAAGTAAGATCACTGTCCTTTTTTTTTTTTCTCTATGGTGAAAAGTTGGGAGCACTTCACAGGCTATACATAAATATAAATCCTAGATACTTAAATTGAGCTAGTTACAGTTTACTTTCATATTTCAAATCAAATCTCAGCTTTTGCCTGAACTCACAAAGTAGAAGTGTCCAATTTTGACTGTATGTGATCTTACATAAAATCTATAGCCTTCACTTAAAGAAGGAAGAAAAAACCCACCATTATACTTTATCCCCTGAACAGAACACAAAAGCCCTGGTCTATCAGTCAGTATAGTTTGCATGTAAATTGTAGAATTACAAACATTCAAAATGGGAAGGGCCCTCAGGAGTCAGCAAGTCTGCCCCCTGTCCCTCCTTAGTGCTGGTCAGAATCTCTCTGAACAGCCTCTCTGAACAGACGGGTAAGGTTACTAGCCCCTCTTGTGCCCCTCCTCCAACCCCTGAGCATCTGCCACAGCCCACGCTGATGATTAGGAAGTTCTCTTTTGTTGCCTAAACTCTGCATCCCTGCCTTTCCAACCACTTGTACAAATAAACCAAACAATGTAAATATACTCAAATGAATCATCTACTCAAAAATTACATCCCCACTATTTCTGATCTATTCTTAAAGGAATAATTCACAAAACTGGGAGCTCCCTGCAGGAGTGCAAGTTTATCTGTGATGAGACATACATGAAGACAAATAAAATTTATACTTTTACAAACCCTCATGATTATTTTACAAATCATATAAAGCATCTCCACATCAATTATCTTGCTTAGTCCTCAATACCACTCTAAGATGTTGAATTATTACAAATGAGGGGAAAACTCAGAGGAGTGAAGCCATGTGCCCAAGGCCTGCCACTCAGTAATGGAGCTGCTCTTTGAACCCAGAATTCCAGCTCCACCTTCACGCCTCTCCCATTACACCACTCTTGCATACATATTTGTGAGTGTTACACATTTCCAGGCATGTGGAATTAATTAGTGTGTAAATAATGTACAGTCCAAGCAGAAGCCAATCTAACAAAGGCAGGCAAGTAAGCAGGTTAATGCCATGCATTGCAATAAAGACTGAAATTAGAGGTAGAAACAAAATACTTTGGAAAAACAGGGAAAGGAGCAACAAATTCCCTAAAAGAGTAAAGGAGGGCTTCGCAGGCACAACATTTAACTTGGGTTTTGAAGGATGAGTAACAACTGCTGGGTGGAAAGTGGGATGGGATAATATGGAGGCAGAAGAAACAGCACCAAGCAAGACAAGTAGGTAAGAAGGCAGGTCTGGGGTGAGATTTGGTGTGGCTGAAGCATCAGGTGTGTAGGGGGATAAAGCAGATCAGTTTGGAGAGGTAGGCAGCAGCAACCATAAGGGCAGGAGTGCCACTAGGAACTGGGCACCACGGTGTAGACAAGGATGGAGTAAAGTTGGGGAAGATGAGTAAGGGCAATGAGCATATATCCAAGGAGCATCTTACTGTTTGTTTTAGAAAGATCATAATAGCAACAGAAGGCGAATGGAGCTCCTTCTAGGCTAGGGGCTGCTAATGGATGGCAGTTTATAAGATTGTTACTATATCATGGGAAAGAAATGAGTCTATCAACAGATGAACGGTTAAACAAAACATATATACCCACACTCGGATACTATCCAGCCATAAAAGGTATAGAATGTTGATATGTGCTACAATGTGGGTGGACCTTGAAAACATTATGGTAAGTAAAATAAGCCAGTCCGAGGACAAATGTTGTGTGGTTACACTTTCTAGAATAGACAAATTCAGAGACACAAAGTTGAATAGAGGTTACAAGGTAACAGGCAAAAGGGAGGCATATTGTTTAATGGGTCCAGATTTTATGTTGGGAATGTTGAAAAAGTGTGGATACAGGGATGGGTACACCGTTCAGTGAATGCATTTAATGCCACTGAACTGTACACTTCCAAATGATTAACATTACACTGTTATGTTTTACCACAATACAAATAAGAACTGGTGGGTAGATGGACAGATGCTAAAGCAAATATAGTGAAATGATGAGTTCAGATCTGAGCACACTGATTTGCTGTGGCACCTATGAGGCGCCCCACTGGGCTTGCCCGGTAGTCATGTGTATCTGTGGGTGTGGAGCTTGGTGAAGAGATCAGGGCTGTAAAACTGCCTTATAAATCCTGCTTGGGAAAAACCACCTACCTCGCAGAACCAGTATTAGATCTATGTTTTGGTGTTTGGGATGGTGGTGTTGCCCAGCAGTGTAAGTGATTTTGGGGATATTGAGTTACTTGAGATTTCATTTTGTGGGGGAAACAGGGAAGGGGTGGGGGTGCAGCTCTTTGTCCAGTCAGTTTTCTGGGAACTGGTTTGCATCCCAAATGTTATACAGAACTCACAAGGGAAGAAGCGAGGACAGGAAGGACTGGTCCCAGCTGCGGGCGGTTCTAAGAGGAGGCAGCCTTCTGCTGTCAGCCCCAGCAGGGGCTGCCTCAGCTGCACAGTCACCTTGCCCAAGGTCTCAGCACTCCCTCCCCACTGCCCACCAAATGCAACCCATATCTGAGGGCTAGCAACTATAAAGGCACAGCTATTTCAGCCTGATGTGAGACAACTCTGCGGGCCATTTTCGCTCCAGAGGCCCCAATGGGGGTGGCAGAGGCTGAGATCAGGCCCATCGCTGCTCACCTTCTCCCTTGCCCAATCCTGTGTCCTTCCTTACACTGGTACGGATCCAGGGGCCTCCCTAGTAAATATCCTGCACACTAACTCCAGTCTCAGAGTCTGACCCCACCCTATGACAAGGGCCCACACTAAGGTCCGTTCACGTTACCTAGCGCTAGTACTCACTATAACCCCTAACTCGGCTGACTAGATCTCTGAAGACAGAGCCTAACTGAACCACACAGTTTTGCACGTATTCTGGTGAGTAGCTCATGGCTATTTTCTGTTCTACAAAACAGTGTTAATAGGCTTCAATTAATCCACTTGGACAAGTAACAAAAAAACTACCACATGTTCAGCAAGTAATTCCATCCTAGCTGCCCAAAGACCTCCATAGCAAAAGCCATTAGACCTTGTGTGTTTTATTTTTGCTCTCCTGCCCCCTGAAGTGTTTGCTGACATTGGGAGTCTGGGAACAGTCACGGGCCCCATGTGTCTGAATCTTCAGGCAAATTCACAGATGCCCCATTTTCTGAGTCCAATGTTCTAATCAGCCAATCCATTCTCAACATCCTTGCTTCTGGATATAAAGGCCAAAGGAAAAAATAAACGTCTTTGAACTTCAAGGTTACAAAAATTGTGCTAGAAAAAGCTCCCAATAGAAAAACTGGATGGTCACTGAAGACAGGTTTTACTAATAAAAATAAATATATTTGAGATATCTAGGCATTGGCATGAATTGAATGAACCATGGTTGGGAACAAAACATTGCTCATCCAAAACCTTTTGAAGGGATTTAATTTTTTGTTTTGCTTTGCTTTGCTCTGGTGTATTTGTTTTTGTCTTTGTATACTTCATCCACAACCAATTTGAAGCCCAATTAAATAAAGTTGTATTCAACTTTGTGTTGTACTCAAATTCCTCTTGGAACACACAGTTTGCTTAATAAGCATAGAGGTGCACACACCTTCATAAATAAGAGGATTTCAAATGGATTCCTTCTTTAAATGCAGCTGCCAGAATGACCGCAGCCAATGTGAACTGAGCACCAGGTGCCAGCCCCTGTGCTGTGCATTTCTGTGCATCATCTTGATTAATCCTCCCAACCCAGCTGAGATAGGTAGGACCTCTGTGTACAGTGTGATGATGCCTCCCTCAGCTGTGCTACGTGGCAGCCCCGGGAACATGTGCCACTCTCTCTTCTTCAGGGAAGGAGGTATAGAATGGCTCAGCACCATCACCAACTCACACAGCTGGTGCCCACCGCTGACAGGCTGCTCTGACTCAGCCGAGCTCTTTACTGCCTGCACTGTACCTTCTCCTCTGCTGTGTTACAGGATATACCAGTGGTCAGATAGATGGTCTCTATTACCAGGACTTCCTTTGCTCCAGCTGTCCTCATGGCCCACACTGTACTGTATGCCACTGCCTGCTGAAATCCCATGCATCCTTCAAGGCCCAGCTCCAAAGTCTGTGAAAACTCTTCTGGACCTATCTCCCATCCAGCAGAATTAACCATATTCTCCCTTTGTCCTCACAGTACTCCGAATGCAGATATTTCCTGCTTCCCAAGATGGAATGGTAACAGCATTCAAAAATGTTTAGTAAGTGCAGCTCTAACGTTGAGGCGAGGGCAGGAGTTCCTCTTGTTCCTCGGGACAGGAAGGAGCACCCTCTCTTTCCTCTTTACCTGCCAACCCCTACTTCTCTTTTTTTCCTCAACCCTTTCTTAATTCTCAGAGTTCACTGCTGGATTTTTTCATACTTGTTACAGTATTTTCATGTCAAAGCGTAAGGCCTCTATTTGTCCCTTTTTCCTTGGGATTCAAAGTCCCTCAAGAACAGGGCTGAAGTTTCGCTCGTCTCTGTATCCCCTTTTCCACAGCACCCAGAACTGTGCCTGGCACGTACATGCTCAGCAAGGTTCAAAGCAAGCCTTCTGTGGCCTACTAGTGTTGTCTTCTGCACGTGTAGATATGTCCTAGTCCAAGGAGAGAACAGCTCTTATCAGTTGTCTAAATGTACAGGATATAATCCAGAATGTATTTATTGACATGAAGGTGAAGCGTTACAAAGGGGTAAAACAATCTGTTAGCCCATTTAAAATGACTGCACAAAATATACAAAAGCCCTATATTTTAGCTCTTTCATTTGTGTTGTGATTGAAGGAAGTTTTCCATTTCAGAGAGAAAACACTGTGAGCTTAACTAAAATGTATTATAACATCTGTACTGGGGTAATGATGCACCTTGCATCACAGGCTATGTGACACTGTCTGCAAGACATGCATCCTGGGATACCAGTCATGTCATACAGTAAATTCTCTTACAAAGGAATCTCAATGGAGCCTAAATGCACTTCCGTTTCTCTGACATTAAAAACTTATATGAAGTTAGAACATTAGGTCAAAGTAACTTTATACTTAAATGTTTAATAACTGAATTTGGAGAGACAGTTAATATTTATACTTCCACTCTTTGGACACAGCAAGTTTGCCCACCTCAATGGAACAGAGCAAACAAAAACTCGTCATAGTCCTAGGTGATGACATAGCAGCAACACTTACAAGGCCCCTGCCAGGACATTTTCATTCTTATTTTATACAGTCATATCAAGCCAAGTCTGGATCACAACAGAACATTGAAAGAGGAAAAGGAAATTCAGGCATAATGAGATGTGCCCATTGTCAGCAAGGGAGGAACAAACATCAAAGCAGCGTCATAAAAAACGGATGACGGAGCCATGTCAGCACGGAGAAGTCTCTGCCGGCACATGGCTCTCCTCTCCCTCCACGGCCCTGCCTTTATACCAGCCGATGCAACAACCGATGCACCACAGAAAGTGAGTTAAGACATACATATATCTTTATATATATATATATATATATATATACACATACATATTCAGTATCCCCTGTTTTAATGGGGTTAGGAAATATGTGGTAAGGTTAGATGTTCAATAGTTAAAGGAACAGATATTTTGAAGTATAACAATTATTTGAAAAATTCAGGGATTCAGAACTTAGGGTCCGGATGGTGGTGGTTTTACCACCCCGGGACTTTGTTCTATGGAGAATGTAGAGCCTGTCATGACGTAATTGTTCCATTAGTTTTCAGAAAGACAAAGCAACGTTTCTTATGCCATCAGATACCATTGACATTTCTAACTCAGATTCTGTGTCAACATCATGTTCAAATTATTTCACCTCTGACTATACCTAACTTGAAATATAACACAAGTTATCTCAAAAATCACTTACACGGTGAGGACAGTCCTGCAAAAGGACTTTCAGATGACAGCATGGTGGTGGGTTGCTGAAAATAAAAGGGAGAATGTGATTTTTACATTTCCTTCCCGCCTCCACCCCACCTTCACATTCGGCTTAATAATCAACACTGAAGAACTGCATGGTCTATACCATGTGCTACCACCAAGTAGAACCAGCAATATCTTCACTGTAAGCATTCACACCTGGCAAGACTGCATCTCACTGGACATTTTCTCTCTGTGTCTCATAAACATCAGGAACCTAAGGCTACATCCTTTACAATCGCATACAACCTAACGAGCCAGAGGATCATTCAACATTTCCAGTTTGCTACTTCACCCTCTGACAAGTTCTATTAAAGAGAAGGGAATGAACTGACTTGCACTACATACAAGATGTTGCCTGCACCAGTGCCAGGAAGGGAAGCAAAGCGAGCAGCCGGGACATATGGCTGCCAGCGACAGCAGAAAGCAGCACGTTCTGCATGAGCAATGAGGAACATCTTGAAATGCACAAGACATATGTGTTTTAGGAAGAAGACCGGAGTGTTTCATAATAAAAACAGGACAAAGCGAACCATGGGTGCTGAATAAAGTTTTAATTAAAAGTGGGTTTTAGCCTTCAACATGAATACACAATCTGCTTCACAGATGGGTTTTATATTTAAACCTTATCCAAACAAAAAAGTAAGCGAGACAAATCAAGCTTCTGAAAATGGCATAGAGGCTAAAATGTGTGTAAACAATGGAGAGTTCCAGCACAAACAAACAAGGAAGGGAGAGCCACCTTCTGTCATCCGCTTTCTGCTGGCCTGCACGGGGCACAAGCAGGTTATATGACCTGCCTTTGGTGTGAACACCATTCTCCACAGTTTAAGTATACGATAGACACAAGAAATTAGGAAACAACCCAAGTCCAAACACAGAGATGTGGTTAAATTATTTCATAGTATATCAATGCATCATTAGATAACAATTAAAATACATTTGTGCATCATTTTAGAAAAAGAAATGTGTTTGCATTAACATTAAACTAGCAAGATACAAAATTTGTAAAAACTAACAACTTTGTAGAAGTACATAAATATCACAATATACAAAAATATTGCCATGTTATCTCAAGTTTTCACTTTTACATGAGTACTTCTATAAACCTTCCAATTTTATGCACTATTGCTTTTTTAAAAAAATAGTTAACATTTGAAAAGTCCAGTTAAAGCTGAAATAGCTACCTAGAAAAACTGATACAAAATAACAATGAGTTTTAAGTTTATCAGAAAATGTTTTGTCTTTGATGTCTAAGTTATGGTGGTCCTTATATATATATAGTTTCATTCATGATCCAAGGTGAGAAGGAATCATCCCCAAGTTCACTGACTACAGACAAACACAGAGAAACAAAGACACCCAGCAGATGAAGACATGGCAATTACTCTCTGTGCGCACAGGACCAATGGCTGTACTTTCCTATTTTTTCCTTGGGGGGAAAATGTCTAAACTATCTGAAGCTCTTTCCAATGCATTTAAACAGCATGAGTTCAAGCTGGAAAGTTTCTGGCAATGACTTTAGTGTTTGAGAACTATCTTAATGCCAGGAAATACTCTTCTGTTATAGATTTATTTATTTTTTTAAAGTTCAGTTAAGGTTTGCATTTTATGTGAGACCTTTAAGATGGATCAAAAGCAAATTCAGGAAAGCCTTTCTACTAGGTCTTCAGGTTTTATTTCATTGAACAGCTGTATTTATTATCAGTACTTACTGATATTCTCCCTACATGAAACCTGAGCTCCACGCACACGATGTGAATTGCCCTCAATTTCTTGCAACTGCTCAACTATTTTCCTTTTCCTACTTTTCTCCTTTCCTTTTAAGTACACTTAAAGTGCTTTTTCTCCTTTCCTACCTACTCCAATCCAACCCATTCTTCAGACTGAACTCATCCCTCCTCTGTATTCATGAAACCTTTTCAGGTAAACGGCTTTGTTTTCCCCATCTTTTGAATTCATCACTCATTGACTCTTCAGCACTTATGAATTCTTTGTGGTATCTCTTACTGTGGTCTTTTCAAGAATTTCTATCACATGTGAAACTGTACTGAATAGGCGGTCCCACATTCATGTGTGGTGGATAAAATTGGGAGGGACACCTTGGGAGTGAGTGATCCTAGCCCCAGGCCAGAGGGCACAGCCAGGGTTCCAGTGTTGGGAATATAAAGCCTCACAACTTCTGGCTGCAAAAACCAGTGGGGGTTGGGGTGGCAGAAGAAACTGCTGGTCTCTCGAGAGGGGCTGTTTAAAGGGTCCACACACTCCTAGAATGAACACAAACACACCCACTCTGGAAACCACTACTGGGGAAGCGGCTAGAGGGGCACAGTCACATACAGGAAGGGGGTGAAGTGACTGGAAGTGGGGAGAGTACCAAGTAAGCCTCGATAGCATTGTCCCTCCTCTGACCCCTTCCCCACATATAAAGCCACAAAGGAGTGAAGCGGGTTGTTACATCCTAGTGAATACTGAATACCTAAGGCTCCACCCCATAAAACTTAGCAGGTGCTATTAGACAGTGAGTCAAAACAGCTCTACCTAATACATAGAAACAAACACAGGAAGGCTGCCAAATTGAGGAGACAAAAGAAACATGGCTCAAATGAATGAACAGAAAAAAAACGGAAAAAGAACTAAGCAAAGTGGAGATAGCTAAGCTAATAGATGCAGAGTTCAAAACACTGGTGATAAGGATGGTCAGAGAACTCACTGAATACAGCAAAAGTATAAAGGAAGAAATGAAGGCCACACTAAGGTAGATAAAGAAAAATCCACAAGGAACCAACAATGAAGGGAAGGAAGCAGAGGTTCAAATCAATGATTTGGAACATAAGGAAGAAATAAACAACCAGAACAGAATGAAGAAACAAGAATTAAAAGGAAAAAAGAAAAAACAGGGAAAAAAACTCAAGGAGAGAATAAGAAGACTCTGGGACATCTCCAAAAGTGCCAACATCCAAATCATAAGGAAGACAGAAGGAGAAGAGGAAGAACAAGAAACTAAAAACTTATTTGAAAAAATACTGAAAGAAAACTTCCCTAATTTGGTGAAGGAAATAGACATAAAAGCCCCAGAAGCACAGAGAGTCCCAAACTAGTTGGACTCAAAGAGGACCATACCAAGACAATCATAATTAAAATGCCAAAGGTTAAAGAGAGAATCTTAAAAGCAGCAAGAGAAAAGCAGAGAGTTGCCTACAAAGGAGTTCCCATAAGACTGTCAGCTGATTTATCAAAAGAAACTTTGCAGACAAGAAGGGACTGGCAAGAAGTATTCAAAGTGGTGAATAGCAAGGACCTACAACCAAGATTACTCTACCCGCAAAGCTCTCATTTAGAATGGAAGGGCAGCTAAGAGCTTCCCAGACAAGGCAAAGCTAAAGGAGTTCATCATCACCAAGTCCTTATTCTATGAAATATTAAAGGGACTTAAGAAAAAGATCAAAACCATGAACACTAAAATGACAATAAACTCAGAACTGTCAGCAACTGAATCTAAAAAACAAAAACAAAATCAAAGCAACCAGAACAGGAACAGAATCATAGGTATGGAAATCATTTGGAGGATTATCTGCTGGGAGGGGGAAGGGCGAGAAATGGGGAAAAGGTACAGGGATTAAGAAGCATAATTGGTAGGTGCAAGATAGACAGGGGGATATTAAGAAATGCATAGAAAATAGAAAGCCAAAGAACTTATATGCATGACCCATGGATATGAACTAACGGGGCAATTGCTGGAGGGAAGGGGGGTACTGGGTGGAGGGGGGCAGGGGGGCAAGAATTTGGACAACTGTAATAGCATAATCAATAAAATATACTTAAAAAAGAAATGGCATTACTGAGCACATAGATTTTCTGTTACTGTTTTTGATGAGGATACAATTCAAATCCTATAGTAAGGTATGGAAAGAAGGGCCTTCTGTGGAAATGTGATTTCAGCATGCATTCCACCCTCATCTTAGGCCCCAATTTCATCACAACCCTCATACTCTAACCATTGCAACCTCTTGCAGCTCCTTGAGAACACTGTGCATTCTTCACATCCAGCAGCTCTGATGCCCTGGCTCTCTTCTTCTGATAAAACCACCCACTGAGACCCAGATGAAAGGCTGGTTCCTTTGTGGTATCTTCCTCCACTCATTAAGTGATTACTTCCTCTTTCACATATTTAACTATATTGTACATATCTGCAATACATTTAACATTTTACAATACACTGTACTATAAAGTGTTTGTGAAAGCTCAGGATTGATCTTGTATTTGCCCAATGCTACTCACAATATCTACTTTATAGTAGGTTTGCTTAATTGATACATAATAAATGAACTTGGTATCTGTTGAGATGAAAAGAGAAAAATAAAACCCTGGTATATAAAGGTGAGCCATGAATAACCCAAAAGATATTTAATTCACATGGAAATCAAGAGCCAACCATTATCTCTCTTGGAGCTCAAGGTATTTTGTGCCTAAAATTTAAAAAAAAAATTCAGATGATGAAGAGATTAACAAAGTAAAAATGTCTTAAAAGGCAAAATTTAAACGAGAAAAAAAAGCCCTCGATGGTCCTTACTACAGTGGAAGTCACACAGGAAACAACCCCTGGTTCTCACCTGGGCAAGCATCACAATCACTTAGACTCTTAAAAGTGCAGTGAAACTGACTGCATCAGGGACTCCATAGGCTGAGATGAGGAAACTATTGTTTAACACGAGTGAGTCTGATCAGTCAGGATTCAGAGCCACTGAACTGGAACATAACCAAAAACTTCACCAGCTTTACACCTGGATGCTATATAGTCATGCATATTACACTTCTGAGTCCAAATGATGGCAATTTCCAATTACTCGTGGTAACTAGATCACCGAATTCTTGCAATCCCACAGAAGCCTTCATGGCTAAACCTTTCTGGTAGAGCTGCTCATAAGTCACAGGTTGGCTGGCTTAATTTCCTTTGCTGCTCAATGGAGCAGAAATGTGTTAATAAGTGAACTGGTCAACAGGTAGGACAGAGCAGGAAGCAGGGAAAGCAAATGTTTGGAGGTATTTACAAACCTATAAATATTTTGAATAATGGAAAACAAGCCTCCTCCAAAAATAGAAGTGAATCAATCACTGAGAGTAAGTATCATCTCTTAGCATGCAATACCTGAAGAAAATCAAACAATAGTAGGAAAAAATTCTATAGACTAATTATGAGAAAACACTAATATCTGGGTTGAAGTCTTAATTCAGCCACTTACACACCCACTGTGTGACCTGGAAGAGACACTTAACTCAAACTTGAGTTTTCTTGTTTGTAAAAATGAAGATGATAATCCTGCCTTACCTAACTGACAAATAAGTTAAGGAGAGAGACAATAAAATAACTTGGGTAAAAATGCTTAAAAATGTTGAGGGGCTATGTAAAATACAAGCTACTATTTATCATAAGAAATTAATGGAAATTTCCAAGGCTTTAAATGTTTACTAGGCAAAAATTCACTGAAGTTAAATGTTCTTTTTCTTCCATTTTCTCAACATAAACACTTGAAAATACTTTCTAATTCAAAAGCTGGCATCTTCTCTCTCATTTGGCAGAAACAATTCCCCTCCTTGGGTTTCCAGTGGAACTGAAATGAGTTTGACTGTTTTTGTTTAAGATTATCAACAAAAAGCTTTCCAAATTATGCAGTAGCTGTGCCAAAACACATTCTTTACGCAGCACAGTTGTAGAAATATCACCTGTGAACAACTGCTGGGCCACAAAGGAGAAGCGAGGCAGCTTATTTTTCTATCCTTTAAGAAAATGCAAAATGTTTTTAACATTTTCTTGTTGAGTGGTAGATTCCCTTTAATGTAACTTTTTATTTAACAGAATGTTACTAAAAAGAGGGTGCAGCCCTGGCTGGTGTGACTCAGTGGATTGAGCACCAGCCTGCAAACCAAAGGGTCGCCAGTTCGATTCCCAGTCAGAGAACATGCATGGGTTGCTAGCCAGGTCCCCAGCAGGGGGTGTGAAAGGCAACCACACACTGATGTTTCTTTGCCTTTCTTTCTCCCTCCCTTCCTTCCTTTCTCTCTAAAAATAAATAAATAAAATCTTTTAAAAAAACAGGGTGCAAGGGAGCTATACCTAGTGCTTGTTTCAGTAAACATGTTTCAGATGAAGCCAACATATAATCCCTCAGATACATCATTGTCAAAAATAATACCATTTATAGAGCCCTTACTATGTGCTAAGCATTGTTTTAAGCACTTTATATTTAACTAATTTAATCATCATCATGATCCCATAAGATGAGTAACATTGTTTTCATTTTACAGATAAGAAAACTGAGACACAAAGAAATCAGGTACCTTGTCTAAGGTCACACAGTTACTAAGTGGTTAAAGGGTTAAAGGGCAGTTTGAATCTTGCAGTGTGACTGCAGAAGCTGTGTGTTTAACCACTAGGCTGATTTTCTGGGCAGTGAATAATTTACATACAGGTAGATGTAATAGATAAAATATAATACTCATCAACTAGCAATTTCCAAAAATATATAAACCTGAGATGGGCCTACTAAAAAAGGTATGTATACATGACACATATATATATAGTCACATACTCCATAAACAATGCTTTGGTCAGTGAGGGACCAAATATACAAAATGATCTCATAACATTACAGTGGAGCTGAAAAATTCTTATCACTTAGTGACATCATAGCCATCGCAAGGAGATGCATTTGGTGTTTGCAGTGATGCTGACGTAAAGAAACCTGCTATGTCGGATAAGAAGTATAGCACGTGAAAGTAAGTACCTAATACTTGTTAATGATAATAAACAGCTACGTTACTGCTTTATGTACGTACCCTACTATACTGTTATTATTTTAGAGTGTGCTCTTTCTACTTATAATAAACTCTGCTGTAAAACAATATGCCATGTTATGCCAGCATATGTTGATGGCATCACTTCTATGCTTGATTTAGTCTTGTGTTGTTTTGCACAGTAATACGCTACACAGGTTGTCACTTAGGAGCCACAGGCTACACCACACAGCCTTGGTGTGCAGTAGGCTCGACCATCCAGGTCTGTGTAACTGCACAAGAAAGAAACTGCCGAAGGACAAATTTCTCAGGGCCTACCTCCATCATTAAGCAGCGCACAGCTGCACACGTATCTCTCTGACCAGTGTCAAACAGTAGAATCTTCTGAAGAAGGTGGTGATTGCTCAGTGACATCCATTACAAATCCTTCAGGGCTATCGAGTTGTTCACCAGGGCAAGATGGTTAGAACTACTACTACTGAATTAGGGGGATTTACTCTAACTTCCACCTCTAACATCCCCTAAATCAAAGGAATAGGATTAGTTTGTAAAATATAACAGTACAAAGCTAAAAAACAAACAAAGGACAAAATAAATTTCGCATGTCAAAACTGGTTTAACAGAATATACTCTCAAACTAAATTTAGTTTTATTTTTAAAATAATGCCTTAACAAGTGGGAAGCATCATATATAAAATTTAAATGGATAATATTCTTGGAAACTGAAGCCACGCACTTAGTTTCACTCGTAAAATCTACATAAAACCTCTACTAAAGCGCACAGCATACAAGGTTAGTAGCTTAGCAGCTATGTCCGGGTGGATTTACGCACAAAACTATTAAACTGGTGATGAGGAAGGGGCACTAAATCATTTTTGAGCGTATACTTCCTGTCAGGTACAATGCTAGTCACTTTGCTTCATTTACTGAATATGTATGTATTTTATAGTAACAATCCTAGGTATGTATCATTCCCATTTCATGAAAAATAAAATTAAGGTTCAGTACCTCCAGATAACACCACAGAATTCAAACACTGGTATATGTGGCTTTTCCCATAATTCTGCACAACCTACTTACATTCAATAACTAGCAAATTTAAGAGCCATATCCAAAATCTGACTGCCCTGATCTCGTGACTTAACATAATTTTGAATTTTATACATTTATTCACATAACACATACGCCACTGTTCTCCAATCAGATCCTCAAGATCTTTCAGAAGCCCACCTGCACGTTGACTTGGCGTTTCAGTGTCAGGGACTCCTCACTGAGCACCATGTATCAGACAAGGCGCTGCGCGTGCACCGGCTGTGCAAATGATCGCAGCACTGTGAAAACAGCTTTCATTTCACAAGTGAAAACGCAAGTTCAGAAAGGTTAAATAGCACAGGGGTGACAAATTTAAAGAAGGAAACCCAAGGTTTGTTCAACTCTAGAACCAACAGTACTGCTATTACGCCAGATAAAATATTTTTGAAATTGCAAACTCCTTTCCCAGACCATTTCCAAAAAGCAATTATGATAATGCCTAATACATGTCAAAGAATGTCTACATTTATTTTTCTACTCAGTCCTAATACTTTTCTGAGGAATGGAGGGCAATGTTTATTAACATTCTATTTCACAGGTACTGAAAAATAGGTTCAGAAAAGTTGTAAAGAAGTGTTTTGTCTGCTGTGAAATATTGCTATAAACAGAATTTCCTGAAAACCTATATAGACATAAATTCTTCAATATTTTGTATGTATCACTAGCTTTACTGAAAATCAAACACACAGATAAAAACTCAGGTGAAGAATGAGTTTCATTGATAAAAAGGAGCCTCTAACAGGGGTGTCAAACTCATTTTCACCAGGGGCCACATCGGCCTTGGTTGCCTTCAAAGGGCCAAATGTAATTTCAACTCCTTAACAGTTAAGGAGCAGTTACATTTATACAGTCCTAAAATTACTTCAGCCCTTTGAAGGCATCCGTGAGACTGATGTGGCCCCCAGTGAAAATGAGTTTGACATCCCTGCTCTAACAAGATACACTTTTCTCAATTCTATTACATTGGTTCAAAGACATTAAAAGCTATCTCTCACCTTATTTCTGAACTATATCATGAACTCCAAAGGCTACACTTCTTTAAACTTGTACAGCAACAGAAGTGTAGTGATGCTTGTGACGTTTCCGACGTGAAGTCTACTGTTTCTGACGTCCCCACAGCCACCTGTGCTCTACCGTTCACTGTTTGCGTGGAATGCCGTTTTCGTTCTTTCACTTGGAGCCTGCGTGTCCTTCAGCCTCACGTGAGTTTTGTAGATAGCAGGCAGCGGGGCCTCGTTTTATCAGCCCTTCAGCCGTGCTATGCCTTTTGAGAAGTTTACTCCATTTATGTTTAAGGTGATTATTTATAGAAAAGGGCTTACTTGTGCCATTTTGTTTTCTGTTTTGTGGTCCTTTTGTTCCTCTAATCTTCCTCTCTTCCTTTGTGTTTTGTTGATTTTTTTTTGTAGTGACATTGATTCATTTCTTTTTTTATGTATCTTCCACATTTTTTTGTAGTTACCAGGTGGCTTGTTAAAATGTCCATACTACCCAAACTGATCTACAGATCACTATCCCCATCATTTCATTGCTATATCCATCAAAATCTTAATGAGATTTTTTACAGAAATAGAAAAAAATCATAAAATTCATACAGAACTACAAGACTCAGAATAGCCAAGTGATCTTAAGAAAGAAGAAGCCCTGGCTGGTGTGGCTCAGTGGACTGAGTGCCAGCCTGCAAACCAAAAGGTCACTAGTCAGGGCGCATGCATGGGTTGCAGGCTAGGTCCCCAGTAGAGGGTGCAGGAGAGGCAGCCACACACGAATGTTTTCTCTCCCTCTTTCCCCTCCCTTCCCCTCTCTCTAAAAAAATAAATAAATAAAATCTTTAAAAAAAAAGAAAGAACAAGAAGTCTGGAGGTATCACACTTCCTGATTTCAAACTAAACTACAAAGCCATAGCAATAAAAGAATATGTTCATGGCAAAAAGATAGACATATAGCAATGAAACAGAAGAGAGCACCCAGGAATAAAGCACCACACACACAGTCAACTGGTCTTTGATAAGGGTGCCAAGACCATACAATGGGGAAAGGAGAGTCTCTTCAAAAAAATGGTGTAGGGAAAACTGGACATCCACATGCAAAAAAAAAAAAAGAAAGAAAAAGAAAAAGAAATTAGATCTCTACCTTACACCATACACAAAAATCACCTCAAAGTGGATTGAAGATTAATGTAAGATCTGAAACTATGAAACTCCTGAAGAAAAACTTAGGGGGAAAGCCTCTTCACACATCAGTCTAAGCAATAATTTCTTGGGTATGACATCAAAAGAACAAGCAAAAGAAGCAAAAATAGATCAGTGGAATCACATCAAATTAAAAAGCTTGTGCACAGCAAAGGAAACAGTCAATGGAATTGCAAGTCAGCCTATGCTGTGGGAGAAAAATATTTGCAAACCATGTATGTGATAAGGAGTCAATGTCCCTTTTATTTGTTCATAATAATGAACAAATAAAGTTTTAGTTATACAAGATGAGTAAGTCCTAGAGAACTATTGTACAGTATGGTGCTTACAGTTAATGAACAAAAAATGTGACACAAAGAAACTCTGGAAGGTTGAATATATCTGTCACCTTGAGTGTGGTGATGGTATTACAAGTATTTGCATATGTCCAAATTCATCAAAATGTACATGTTAAATATATGCAGTTCTTTGTATATCAATCATGCTTCACTAAAGCTGTTTTAAAATGTGAAAACTCTGGAAGGTATTGAATATATTTATTGCCCTGGTTGCAATGATGGTATCATAGGTGTTTGCATATGCCCAAATTCATCAAATTGTACATATTAAATATATGCAGTTCTTGAATATCAATTATACCTCATTAAGCTGTTAAAAAGTGCAGTGCTACAAGGATGAGTGGTCACTAAAGCAAAGAGAGTAACCGGGGCTCCACAGAGAGAACATCGTACTATTCCATACGCAAACTCTGGTCGCCCTGAAATCTTGTGTCAATTAAAATAAATCTTCAGTGATACTCTTTTCATACACTTCCTCCAACTTCTTAGTTCATAAGATTTCTTTCTTCATTTTTAGTGTTTAAATGTTGGAAATCTGCCCCACCCAGGTTTTACTGCATTGACGCGAGTTCGGTTTGTGTTGTAATTCACTGAGGTTCTCTCTGAGAAGCGATAATTAGCTACACCATTTAAAAACCTATGAACTGTAACAAGCTTAGCTTTTTAACCACTTATCTGGCTGAGAGGCAGGCTGGGGTTGGATTCAAATCCCAGCTTCACCATTTCCTGGCTGTGCCTCTCACCGGCCAGCTGCGGCAGTGACTCTAGCCTGTAAAACTGAGATTGCTTACACCCACGCTGGTTTACAGTTGTGGTGAAGATCAAATAAGATAATGCATGAAAATCAACAAGTACAGATGTTGATCCTTAATAAATATTACCTTAATTTTCTTGTTTTAAAAACCTTTCAAGATAACAGTAAGGTGGGGACGGGAATAAAAAACAAAACATGTCCTCAAAACACCTGCACACTACATATTACTACATATTAATATGTAGTAAATATTCATATACTACATATTAGAGTACAATACATTCTCTTCTACTAGGTTCATTTATATGAATTTTCATAGCATGAATGCAACATACTAAGATTAAGATTCAGTAAAAATGAAAAAAATGCATTTAGTTGAGACAGTTTTGCTTAAATATTCACATAAATACTTTATTTATCATACTAATTCTTAATCAAAAGAACCATAGTTCCTAGGTTGTTTGCATCTGAATGCTAGAAGACAGAGAATTCAATCCCTCAGTCAAAATTGCACTGTTTTGTGAGTGACAAAAGATAAAGACACTGGGAAAGAAAATATTTAAGGCTCATCTTGGGAACCAAGACATTTGCATTTCATAGAAGGGAATTATGCTTCATCGGAATGTAAGGTGCTGGAAACAAGAGAGGCAATTATGTTCCTGGTCCACTGCCGAACCCTGCACTTGCCAACCTTCGCAGGAGCAGTTTGGGAGCTGGCCCTGGTCACCTGAACACGTTACACCTGAGCTGGTTAACCAAGTCACAAACAAGAAGGCAGGCCGTCAGATTATGACTTCTTTTTTTTAAATTTAATAGTACTCTTTTAAAAAACAGATTTCACTACAGAAACACCAACTCTCTCAGCTGAGGAACCATATCTCTCTTCTTAAGGACCAAGATACAGAAGCTTTTTCTCTTATCTTTTCCATGTTTAGCTCTTTGGCCACAGGTATAAATAAAGTAGCTGACAGCAACAGTCTTGTCAGGGCATCTTATTTCTTAGACACAGAGAGTTAGGCTTTGTATTGTTTTCAGTGGTCCTTCATGTATTTTTTCTATCATGCAGTTATTTAACACTGTATTATCTACTGTGTGCCACAAATGCAGAGGAAAACCAAGAACAATAGAAAAAGACACAAAAGTCATTGATAACAGTTTTTCTTAAGCGCTATAATAGAGATATGCCAAGGCTGTGGTGGTGGGGCTACAAAACTGATACAAAAATGAGGAAATATATAAATATATTAACACAGAGTAGAGCTGAGGAAATCCATAGATACTGCACTATAACTCTCTATTTGCCTGAGCTTCCTTCGCAGTCATGGTGAGCTCCTAGAATTCAAGAACCCTGATTTATCTCACTCATTGATTCCTTCAGATCTTCAAAGTGTCACTGGACTCACATGTATGTGTTTGGAGATTGGGGAAGGAGCTAACTTTATCAACCAACAGACCTTCCAGTGTCTACTACAAAGAGTACTGCTATAATATTTTACTCCCTTTTTGGTTCTAAGTATCCTCTAAAAGTAAGGATGCTACTTTCTTGGGCCATATGGTACCTATGAAAACTCTAAATAGATTGAATTACAATATAATCCCCATGCAATTTTTTTTTAGTCTCTACATGCTTACTAACAAAGGCTATTTTCTGATTCTGTTTGCACCAAACAATATAGTCCTAGAAGAAAATCAGGCAAATAATTCTATCTTTAAAAATAAGTTATTCACATTTTGAGTCATTCATGGCCTCTGCTATACTAGATAACTGTTATGCATTTTAGGTAACTTAGAGAGTTCTTTTAGGGAAAATGAAGTGAATGGTTATATAAACTTTAGGAAGAAAGTGACTTCTTAGGAGCTAAGAAGGAAAAAGTAGAACATATCAGTTAAAACAGGGTTTCCACTGTTGGGAAATTCATTTCTACACAGTTTATCTTTTTGCTCATTACCAAGAAAAGGGAGTTAATATTAATTAAATCTTACTCAGACAAGATAACCAGTTATGTATATGAAAAGAAAACTACGTGTTTAAGGCGGAACACTTTCAGGGAGAACCTGCTCTTGGATTTTTAGATGGTGACGGACATACACGTTACAACATCCTTCTTGGAGTCACAGTGGGTGTCATGATTTTGCTGCGGATCTTTGACTTTTGGAACACAGCACTCTTTTCTGTGATTAAAAAGGCTGACCTGTGATAATTTACCATTTGAAGTAATACTCTTATTCAAGTCTCACCAGTATACTCAATTAGAACCCCCTGGTTAAAAAAAAAAAGGAATACGGATATGGATCGCATCAAACGTTTTCATTGAGAAGTTGACACGGACATTCACACAGTTTATTGTGGATGGCCTCAGAAGCTTTCCTGTGTATGAGAAGCAGAACTACAGGCCTTCTTGTACAAGTTCCTGTATAGCTTTTCCATGCTGTTCTCAAAGATGGGTCGGTGGGATTTTCCTTTGTAAGTGGCTGCCCTGTTGGACCAGTATTCACCATCATCCAAATGGAGTATGCCATGTGGCCGCTGAAATGAGCTATAAGAAAGGATGCGCAAGATTAAAACGATGGTGAATCAAATAAGAGGCAGTACTATATAAATCACATCTTTATGGAGTACTCCATAGGTGTGTATGCTCTGTTTAGACTATGAAAGATAAAAGACAATAAGGCCTGCACCTTCAAAGAGTGATGCTATTTGC
This sequence comes from Anoura caudifer, assembly GCA_004027475.1. Taxonomy (NCBI): domain Eukaryota; kingdom Metazoa; phylum Chordata; class Mammalia; order Chiroptera; family Phyllostomidae; genus Anoura; species Anoura caudifer. The sequence continues at coordinate 92,742 of PVKU01004059.1, forward strand.
ATGAAACAATTACAAAACAATAAAAGGAAAATTGTGTGTGAGACACAGAGTTAAGAAGGAATCAGAGAGAAGACACAGGTGGGACACAGTGAAAACAGAGCACAGATGGTGTCAGGTCTGGCCACTTATGAGAGTGTCCAGCTTCTAAAGCCAGGCAGACCTGGCACTGAATTCCACTCAATCCTTCACAGTCTGGAGATCTTGAGCAACTGATTCAACTGCCCGGAGTCTCAGCTTCCTTTACTGTATTTTTGCAGTATTGTTTGAAAAAATCAAAGAGAGTATACAAAAGTTGCATAGTATAGTTCTTACCTTGCACACAGAAGTTATTAATTGTGGGGCATTGGACTACTAGGTATTGTATACATTTTTTAAAATTTTATCAAAAAAACCCCTTACAACTCTCTGAAATTAGTAACTGTGGAAACTGAGACTCCATGAAGTGAAGGGACTTCCTGAGATTGCTCAGCTAGTAACTGGCAGAGCGGAAGGGACAGCGTGCCTGCAGAGCTAAAGTTACTAACCTCGCCACTAACCTCGAGGAGGGGAGATGCAACAGGAACCACTTTCAGAAAACAGGGGGGAAAGCAAAGGAGTGTGTACTTAAGTAACAGGGATCCACTGTAAGTTTTAGAGGTTCGAAGAAAACAAGAGAGAAAATAATAGATAGGAAGCTATGAAATAGTTGTAATGGGAATAGGGGAAAAAGGCAACTGTTTCTGAAGGCTTGATAGCACTTTGAAAAAACATACCAAAGCTATAATTTTACTATCACAAACATTGTAAATTCTGGGCTTACCACGACCTTTGTCAGAAATAAAATGTTGTCTTCTTCAAAGACTAAGTTAATTTTATTTTTTAAATATATAATAGACCTACTTCAATAAATTAAGCATTATTTATAGATAAGACCCCTCAGGCATGTTAGAGATTAAGTTCGAGCATTATAAAACTACATGTCCTGATTATTAAATGCTATAAGTATTTTGTTCATGTATTTGGAATATCACTCCACAAAAACAATCTCTTCCTGAACTTACCAGTCCCTGATGTCACCTCTGTTGTCAACTGTGCAGGAGGGGCTCTCGGAGCTGCACACACATGTATTTATTGTTTGGCCTGAAGTCGGTGTTAGCACCTGAACACAGTAACAGTGACCATCGAAAAAGGCACGAAGTGTCTGTGTTATCATTTCTAGAGCTTGACACAGTGTCAGTGATGACGCAGGGAAAGCATTTATACGCTCACTTTGGAAAACTGTTTGGCATGACCCAGGAAGCTTAAATATGCAACTTCAATCCAGTAATTCAGCTGCCAGATGCCCCAGCAGGATTCTTGCACATGGGTACCACAAGCAGACACGTTTGCTACAACACTCTTTGTAACAGAACTAAGAACTAGAAGCAACCTGAATATCCATTCAAATTAAAACAGATAAATCAAGTTGGGATGTAGCCTACAATAATATAGTATGCAGCAGGGAAAATTAATAATCTATAACTATAAACATGGATGAAACTAAAAAAAAATAAATTAAGGGGAAAAGCCAACTTCAAACAATTCAAAATTATAGTTACATGAAGTTTAAAACAAAGAAAATTAAATAATTAATTGATTAAGGCTAGATACACATGTGGTATCACTAAAGGAGAAATGGGTAAGAGAAAAATCACCATAGCCGCTGTCCCTATGGAGGGAGGTACAATTGCTTAGGAGCGCAAGGGGGCTTTATAGGTATGGGTTAGGGTCTACTTCTTAAGCTGGATGGTGAGTAAGTGGTTCCTCATTTATGTTTATATTTATAGTAATATTATTATTATTTAGGATAAACAAACCTTAAAATGAATTCCCTTGTTATATTTCATATATCTTGTATTAAATTTAAAATATTCACTTCTATGAACCATGATAAGAAGTCTCTCAGCTTCCTGATGGCTGTGCTGAAACAGGATCCTACCTCCTGCTTCCTAGCACTATTTACTAGATCCTGTCAAACTTCCTTATACTTAGTACTACCATTGAAAAATATTTTGAAAATTATATAGTTTCTGGGATAACAAAGGTATTTTAAAACATGATTCTCATTACTTCTACCTTGTCCATTCAGTTTCATAGATGTAACTAAAACAATTTCTAATAAGGTCAGCATAATCTTTAAAATTTTTCTAAAGGCCATGGCCCAGTCTCAATGTGCTTTGTTATAGTTACATTTCCTTCATTAATTTTGCTCAACCAATCGTCTAGCCAACTGAATATATTTCATACCATTTCTCACCGGGCCTAACTCCTGTTGTCACTTGAAACAGTTTTTTGGGAGGGGGGATTTAGGTCAAGTGATAAATCACACACATATATTTTTCTTCCTCCTTCCCTCCCTTCCTTCCTCCCATCTTTTTTTTTTTTTTTTTTTTTTGCTTTTAGGTTTGCAATTAGCAAACCCAAATACACACACACGCATTTCTGCATGTTCTTCATATCTCTGCAAACACATACACCAGACTGAGTCCCCACAGTGTCCTTGTTCCACATACTGCTTTAGGGGTCCCACATATTGTGTTTGTTTGGTTGTCTCTGGTTTATTTTTGTTTTGCAGCAAGTCATGCACTAATTAATATTTCACAAAACACAGGTTTGTCCCTATCTCCCTACTGTCCACAACCATCAACTTCACTGCATTGTAATGGCCAGATAATAATGTCCTTGTCTGAATTCTGTATTTTGTTTAGTCACCAGACTAGTTATACTACAATAAACCTACTCAAGTTAAATTTGAATTTCTAGCACACCATTACCAAACTATCAAAAAGGTAACATTAAAAATCATTGTGTAGGTTTGTCTAAGGTTGTAAACCAAATCCCTAATCCCTATATAAATTATTACATTTAATGTTATCAGGCATAGATTTGCTACTGCTTTGGACAACACTTTTTTTTTCCATGTCTCAAAGCTGCCTTAAAATACCACAATATCTTGCAATGAATAAATGAAATTCAGAAAGCTTTTTAGCTTTTCTATTTACAGAACCTGCTTTGTAAACAAAAGCTAACATGGCCAAAATAGACATTCTAATGCTTTTAGATCTTGCAAATTTGGCAGGGAGTTTATTTCTATTTAAAATTGCAAACTTCATAAATTTAGTAAAAGCATTGTGGTTCTCTGGAGACAATTTGTAAACTGGTTCAAACGGGAAGTCTGAATTGCAAAACAGAGATATGAAGACAGAATGGGTTCGAATGTGGACCATGAATAGGTAGCTGCAAATAAAGATTATCAGAATCTTAAAAACAATATTCACTTCCAGACATGGAAGCACTGGCTCTCCAATTAATGAAGTGTTAACATACTGAGTCAATTCCAATTTTTCACTATTGGTATATTAATGAATTTAAAATGTGTACATGGCACTGAAAAATCTTATTACAGTTATAGGCTTTTAAAGACTACACTTCTGTTTTACCATGAGTATCTCCAGCTTTCATTCGTCCAAAGCATTTATAAATTCCTATATATAAAATACAGCATCAATGCTATACACTATTAAATCGTTATCTTCAAAGCAGGGACAACATTGTTCTTTTATTGAATGCAGTGCATTCTTTTTCAGTAACTTATATTCTCGCTACTACAATAGGGAGACTTCTATTTAATTACAACAGTGCTATTAAGAAAAAAAGACAAAAAAGAACATTGAGACCAGGATAATATCTGAGAAATGGGCAGTTTCAAGTCGTAAGTGTTAAAAGGTATAAATTATAAATTTATTTTTTTAAGTCTAGCATATATGCAAAGAAGAAACACATGTCTTAGGTAGCTTAGCATGGAGTAGGAGACGAAGAACAAGACTTGCTTCTTGTTTAGAAAAGGGTGAAATCCTGATGGTGTTTTCTCTATCAGTATGAAATGGAGACCAACACATACTACTCTATACATAGCCTTCAGATAAAAGAGCTATAAGGTGATATACACAGAAAAGAAGGTCAGGTAGATATTCTACCCAAAGAACATTATGCTAAGTGAAGTAAGTCAGGCAGTGAAAGACAAATACTATATGATCTTACCTATAAGTTGAACCTAATCAACAAAACAAGTAAGCGAGCAAAACAGGGCCAGAGACATGGAAATAAAGAACAAAACTGAACAGTGACCAGAGGGGAAGGGTGAGGGGAATAACATGGGAAGGAAGGGGAAGGGTCATCAAGGAACATGAATAAAGGATGCCTGGACAAAGACAGGGGAGAGGGCGTAGGACTGAGCGTGGGAGGTGGGGTGGGTAGGGTGGAGGAGGGTAATGGGGGAATAATGGGGATAACTATAATTGAATAACAAAAAGATAATTGAAAGATTATGAGAATAAAAAAATTGGGGAATTGCTGTTTTTGCTCAAAGAACCAGAGTTAAAAGTGACTTTAAAGGATGATTCATATTCTCTACTTTATACACTTGCAACCTAAGAGTCAATATAATGAGACATTTTATACTACAAGAGATGAATTCCTTTCCATGACACTCAATAAAGGTTCATATCAAGCAAAACTCTGGCTGACAAAACACGTAGAACCGCATTGACAGTGCAACATATGCTCTATACATATTGGATGGATGGGTGGCAGGTGGCTGGATGGGAAGTAGTAAGGAAAGTGTTCAAAGTCTGGGAATTCAGACCAGATGATAGAAATTATATTATGGTTTAAGAAAATCTAAAAGGCATTTTGTATCTTTTAAGATACCATACAAAGATAAAAGTGTCATTAAGGACATCAAATTTTATGGATAAATTATAGCAGTAGTTCTCAAACTTTAATAAACATATGCATTAAAGTCATCTGGAGCACTTACTTAGTGGTAACTTACTAAGTGGTAACTTAGATAATTGAGTCTCAACTACAGAATTACTAATTTAATATGCCTCAGGAGTCCAAGAATTTGAATTTCTAACAAGTACCATGGTGATGGTGATGCTGATGCTGATGGTCCAGAACCACACTGGAGAAAGCACTGAACCAGAGGCAGAGGGTTAGATTCTTAGAGAAAAAAAATGTTTTTAAGCTTAGGGAAAAAAGGCATGTTATTATTTATATTCTTTTATTAATTAGCAGGAACTATACAGCGAACATTAAAGAAATCTATTCAAATGTATTTACTAAAGACTGGTTATTTGTATCTTACTCATAGGTCATTCATGTCCCTTCCTGGCATAAAAACGTGTAGAAATGAGCCACTGACAACAAATAAGGTCTAACATCTTTCATTATGAATTCTACTGCTGATCCTTACCTAGCAATGCTATTAGATATCACTATCATAAAATGAGTTTCCTTAAGCAATGCCTTAGAGTTTCAGCAATACAATTGATCAATATTAATAAAGTACTCTATTTTAACATATGAACTTTAAAAAATAATGAGCTCTTAGTACAATTCAGAGACTTTGATGGGTAGTCAAAAAACAAAGATAAGTAAAACATCTGTGACTTCAGGGAATGCACAGTTAACAGAAGGAGGCAAGGCAGATATATAATGAAACAGTTACCATTGTGAGATCAATATTGCTAACTGAAATTATATATATATGAGAGGAAGGAGCAAGATAAAGGAAAAAATGTCTAACAGTCTGTTGAGGTCATAAATGGTATCTCTGAACAGGGAATAACTAGAACTTAGTCCAAAAGAATGAGTAGGCATTCACTAGATAAGAGACGTGGGGATAAACAAGAAGATAAGGGTTATTCCAGGCATCACACTGTAATAGAACCAAGGCATGAAGCAGTTTGGATTGTTACAAGACAGCAGATACCTCTGCAGAGGTAAGAATAAAGCAAGATTTAACTGTTAAAAGTCAAACAGAATTTTATTCTGAAGAGAATAAGAAGCTTACAATGGAAGAATACAGAAGGAATTTCTACTGAAATGGGAGATGGAATTAAGATACGATATACTATACAGCCATAAAAAAGAAGAAAATTTTACCTTTCCCGACAGCATGGATGGACCTGGAGATTATTATGCTCACTGAAATAAGTCAGTCAGAGAAAAGACAAATACCATATAATCTCAATTATATGTGGAATCTAATGAACAAAATAAACCGACAAGCAAAATGGAAGGAGGTGCATGGATACATGGAACAGGATAACAACTGTCAGAAGAGAAGGGATTTGGGGGACTGGATAAAAGGATGTGAAGGGTGCCCTGGCTCCTGTGGCTCAGTGGATTCAGCGCAGGCCTGTGAACCAAAGGGTTACTGGTTCGATTCCCAGTCAGGGCACATGCCTGGGTTGTGGGCCAGGTCCCCCACTGGGGGACCGTGACAGGCAACCACACATTGATGTTTCTCTCCCTTTCTCCCTCCTGTCCCCTCTCTCTAAAAATAAATAAATATTTTAAAAATTGTTTTAAAAAAAGGAGGTAAAGGGATTAATCAAAAAACATACACAAGGTTTATCCAGAAAAAGTCCAGCCATTGTTAATATAACCAGAATGGTTTGCGTGACATCGATGTAACCTGGCAGCCAAGGAGAGTGCACTGGAACAATGTGTGAACAATGATGATTTCACTGAACTATTCAGTGGGAGTGGTAGATGCCATTGAGTGAGCAAATGGACCAATGAATCTGCATCAGATTTTGTGTTAAGCTTGAACATTCCTGCATGGAAACTATTCAAATGATTCAGAAGGCATTCGGGGATGATGCAATGACTGTGGTACAAATAAAAGTGTGGCACATACCCTTCAAAGATGGTGGAGAATCTGTTGAAAGTGATCCCCATTCTGAAAGGCTAGCAACAAGCAGGACACCTGAGAACGTTGAATGTGTGTGGCTGCAATCAACGAAGATCAGCAACTGATAGTGTGACAGCTGGAAGCTGATCTGAGGATTCCAAAGCCTATGAGTACTATTCTGAGATTTCTAAGATTTTGACACAGGATCTTGGCATGAAATGTGTTGTGGCAAAATTTGTTCTGTAGTTTCTGCTAACATCATGCTACAGTTGCTAATGAGTTGAATCAAACCCCTACCAATGAACCAGATTTCCTCAAGAAGGTCATTACTGGAGACAAATGGTGGATCTATGGCTATGATCCAAAAATGAAGGCCCAGTCATCCCAATGGAAATTGCCTGGTTTTCCATGCCAAAAGAAGGTGTGGCAAAGTTGCAGCAAGATCAAGATCATTTTAACCGTGTTTTTTGATTGGGAAGGTAATGTCCCTCACAGCACACCCCTCCAGGCCAGACAGTTAATAAGGAGTACTACCTCATTCTTCCTTATTGCTTGACAGATGCAACATGACAAAAGCAGATGCAGCTACAGGCAACTGGTAATTAGCAGCTTCATGGCGACAACACGCCCGCTTATACAACGCATCTTGTGCAGAGTGTTTTGGTGAAACACCAAATTACCCAGTAACTCAGTCCCCCTACAGCCCAGATTCGGCACTCTGTGACTTCTAGTTTTTCCCAAAACTAAAATCACCTTTGAAAGGGAAGAGATTTCAGACCGCCGATGAGATTCAGGAAAATATGGCAGAGCAGCTGATGGCAATCCCAACAAAGGATTTTGCAGAGTGTTTTGAACAGTGGAAGAGAGGTGGGGAGAACTGTATGAGAGGTCCCAAGGTGCCTACTTTGGAGGGGACTGAGGTATCATTATCCTCTACACAATGATTCTTGTATTTTCTTCAATAAATGCTCTGTTTTCCATAGTACACAGCTGGACACCTTCTGGACAGACCCGTACACATAACACACAGACAGGGACAACAGCGGGGTGATGGGCAGAAGGAAAGGGGAGGGAGCTGGGCAGAGGTGGTTAGAGTTTGGGGTGGGATGGGGACAGAAAGAGACTCTACTTAGGGCTGTGGGCAAACATTATGCAGATGATGCTTTATTGAGTTGTACACTTGGTATTGTGAACCAATGTCATACCAATAAATTCAATTAAAAAAAGAAAAAAGATATAATATACAGATGATGTATTATAGAATTGTACACTTGAAACCCATATACTTTTATTAACCAATGTCACCCCAATAAATTCAATTAAAAATAAAAAAATTAAAGTCTCCTTAACCTCAAAAATTATTTCTAAGAAGACAAATTGTCTTTATTTAAACACTCAAAAATAGTATTTTAAAGTTGTATTTTAAGTTTCCCTCTGGTTTCACTAATGTAGGTTAAACCAGTGTCATTATCATGTCCATTGAGAATATCCTATTTGTTTTTATTAGTCTACTGAATTCCTCCCCATACCTCAAGTAAAAAAAAAAAACAACTAGTCATAAAAATGATATAATATGGAATGTAGCCTGAATACTTCCGAGTAGTTTCATAGATAAATAAAACAATAAACATTTTTTATTCCTAATGGCAGTTATCACTAAAGCAACTACATTTTGAGCATAATATCATGAAATACTACTTATTATGGCTTCCAAAGCCAACTTGAGGCTGCTGCTAATAATCTTCTATGTCATCATCAGCAGTCTATCTATCTAATAATATGCAGTCAAAACCTAATTAATAATTGCCTACTTGTTTATGAGAATGCCATAACATCATAAAACCATTGTGGTTGCCTACTGGTGTTCTTTAAGGGGCTACCAGGCATCGATATTGAGTGAGCTAGTCTAATTACCAAGGCGTATTTTTATTTTGAAAGATGAATATAACCCATGGATGTAATCCCCCTCAGAGCAGGGATTTTTTTTTTCTTTTCTTATTGTTTTTTGCAACAACCTTGCTCAAATTCCTGATGTAGCTAGCAAAAAACTCTGTTTAAAGCAGGAGCCTTATTTGATTTAGTATACATGTTTCCTGTCTACCCTTTGTGACAGGGCCTTTTACACGAGTCTTTTTCTTTTTGTATGTGTTACGTGTTTGTTGTAGCAAATAAAGAGGAATACACATTTAAAAAGTAAAGATGAAACCAATACTTCCCTTTTCTAATGATCAGAAACTTTTCTAGACCCCTAAGCTACAATTTTTAAAACACTTTGAAAAATCACATAAACATGCAGCAACACAAATTTTCTGAATATCAATATGCCCTCTAGACAAAAACCTTTAAAAAAAAGTAAATCTGAAATATTTAATTAAAAAGGACTTTATTATACTTGAGTTAATTACATAAGATCCAATGAATTCAAATTACAATTAAGCAACATTTTCTCACTTAAAAATAAAGGCTTATTCTTAGTCAAGAGATTTTAAGTCTCTTGACTTAAGATATATTATTTAGCCCTGGCTGGTGTGGCTCAGTGAATTGAGCACAGGCCTGAGAACCAAAGGGTTGCAGGTTTGATTCCCCATCAGGGCACATGCCTGGGTTACGGGCCAGGTCCCCAGTGGGGGTTGCATGAAAGGCAACCACACATTGATATTTCTCTCCCTCTCTTTCTCCCTCTTTTCTCCTCTCTCTAAAAATAAATAAATAAAATATTTTAAAAAGAAGATATATTATTTAGATTTGATATATTATTTAGATTTTCTTCCATTTGTTAATACTCAAGATAGCTTTTTGGCTATTTATTAAATCTTAGTAAATTCATTAAATTAATCAGATAGTGACCAATGAGGAAGAGATGAAAACTATACTCAATCCTGTGTTACTTAAAAATAAATAGCCAAAATTTAAATTACTCAGTTTGAGATTTTGTTATAAATAATTTCATAATTAGAGCATTTATATTGAGCATATTCCTACTGTCAGAAACCTGAAAAATATACATAAGCAAATAGAAAACAGCATCAATAGCTAATTCCATTAGAATGTGGCTAAAATTTTGGGTAACAGTCATAAAAGGCAAAGTGATATTTTAACATGAACTTCAAATTATTTTTATTCTTACTTCTCTTTGTGGCCAACTCCCATCTATATAAAGCATCACTTCATGCCTGGTTTTTAATTAGGACTAATGCTCAAATAGGGTAGTGATGCCAGAAGTACTGTAGAGATTTGAGATATACACAGAAGGTGCCAATAGGAGGAAAGAGCATTCCAGGGCCCTGATACCATAGCACATGTCTAAAATTTTAAGAGCAGCAACATGAAATTGAGAAGGAAGTATGCATGGATAGTAGATTCCCCAATCCACCTCCCAAATACCAAAGTGTTAGAAGTAAAAGGTCACTTAACAACTTCTTGGTAAGAGAATTCTTCCTAATCAATTTCATCCTCAAAGGTGGTAGAAGACATAGGACAGCTAGCATGGATATATAATATAGCCTGAAATAAGCCCCAGATATGTGGATTTGCTGGAAAGTCAGAAAATCTCAAGTAGGATGAAAGCATCACCATTAGTTGACTACATTTGTTTTCAATGAAAAGTTTCATTAATGCAAACATTAAAATATTTTAATAGGATTTTACATAGTTAAATATATGAAATATAATTAATTAATAATTGCTAATTTGAGTCTAAATTTTCCACAAATCAAGCACATTAAGAAGCAGGCTATTTTTATATCAATTATGAGGAAGATCTCTATACTGCACAGAATTAAGCAACCTCATACCTATACTCAGGATCACTGTCATAGGCATAGTCTCTGCACAAAAGACCTCTTTTCAGTTCTAGTTCTTCTTCTTTCTCTGTATCTCTCTCATCCTGAAAAAGTAAAGATTATTATTAATTCATTTTATAATTATAATGACACTCAATATCTCGTTGGGAAATGCTCTCCTCCTCCCCTATTATAAGAAATTGAATTAAATGTTTGCATATCTTAGGAAAGAAACCAAAGAGTAGGTCAAAATTTATTATTCTGTTCAATAAGACTAATATAGTTTTATTACATTTTTGTTAACACTGCTTATCAAAGACTGGACACACCCAGTAGAAGTTTCTTGAATCAGTGAATGAATGGGAATGGATACTACACATTAAGATACGTAATAAGATGTGTAGCAGTAGCTTACACATTGTTATGTGGAATCAAAATTCATGGCTACTTCTCCTTCTATGGGCAGATTGTTCTTCTAACAGACACATTCAAGAGTTTAAGAAATAGGATTCTAAAGCAACAGTTTTGTAAACTGTATCATTCACAGTAATTATGGTTTTAATATATGGTACTTTATATAATTTAGTATCAAGTATCTTTCTCACCTACTGGCCAATACCCTTATTCCTTAGTCAAACTGGAATAAAAAAATAAAGAAATCTGGTAACAAAAGGAACCAGTAAGCACAAATAGACTACTATGAAGAATAGTGTAAATAATGAATTCACTTTATGTAAAAAGCTGAAAACTGATCATGAAGAAAATAATTTTTAAAATTTGCTAATAACATGAAATTGGGAAGAGAGGATTCGGTTAAAAAATAAAAGTGGTGAATAGTAAAGCAAGTTAAGAAATAACAGAAAATATAAATATATATCTAGAGTTATTAAAGCTTCTTGGTGAATTGACACCTTTTATCACTCTGAAGTGACTCCACTTATTTCTGTTAATGCTTCCCCCACTAACTTTTTTGGTTCACTATTAATATAGCCACAGTGGCTTTCTTTTGGTTAGTGCTTAGATGCTATACATTTGTCCTTTTATTTTCAACCTTTCATTGTTATTAGGTTATAAATCTTTTTTCTTAAATAGCATGTAGCTAGATGTTACATATTTTGGTCCAGTTTGATAAATCAACAAAATGAAGCCTATATAATATCCCAGAAAATGTAACTGGCTGTAATGACTACAAAGACACTACAAAAAAGTGTAGGAAATAAAAAAAAGTAATGCTTTAAAATAAGAAATAGATTACGTGCAAAAAGAACTAAATGAAACAACTAAATAATATTAAGTATAAAAATTCTATCCCTGGGAAAAGTTATTCATTTCTAAATCATATAAGTGATTACATAAATCAAACATAAATCAATATTCCTTGTTTAATTTTGTCAATACAATTGGAAAGTTAATTTTTGACATTGTAAAAAAATGTTGACTAAATTTTAAAAGTTCGTATATGAAAAAACATTTTACAAAAGTACTTTTTAAAAAATCTGAGCCTAAACTATTCATTACACAAAACCCATGTTTTCAGCTGGGTAGTTACTCTTCCAGACCCTGAGGAGAGAAAGATGGCTAAGACATGTGCCTGCACATACATGGAACAAGGCTAGTTTATTTTATGAAGCTCTATGGACAGGATGGACCAAAGGGTAGTATTATTAGGAGACATAGCAGAGGACAAAGTAAGGAAAACTACCTAATTCATAGAGCATCCTGAACACAGAACAGTTGTCCTGGAGGGAGTGAGATCACAATCACTAAAACTACTCATGTAGAGCACTGATACCCGTTTAGGTCAAGGGTTTCATGGAGGGGGATTCTGCCCTAAGAAATGATAAGGACTGGATGATCTTCATAGCTATTCCCATCAAAGTTTAAGGTTCGATTTTGTGACATTTTATATATATAATCAACACACACACATCTCTTACAAAAGTCTTTACATAATCTTTTTTTTTTAAGGTCAGGATACGTAAGAGCAAAAAGGCAACAAACATCACATCTTATTGTAAGTTACTGACTATGGATGAAGCAAACATTTGAAGAGGTGCATCATTCTTGTCAGTGCCAGAAAGTCCATTCCTAGGGCACAGAGAAGTGATTCACCTCTTACTCATCAACATTCCCATTCGCCCACATGTAAATACAGAAAAAGATGGACAGCACCAATATTTGTTGAGTACCTTCAAGGTATCTAGGTACTTTTTATATAAATATCACTTAAGCCTTCAATAACCTTATCAAAGGCCCTGAAACTCAGAAAAATAAATTAATTAAATAATAAATTAAATAACTTGCCCAAAGATACAAATTATTAAGTGGCAGAGTTGGAATTTAAGTACAGCTCTAACTTGATATACATTATATGGCTTCCTAGAAGGCAAATAAACTGAACTACGAAATCAAAACCTACATCCCAAGCCATTAGATCATTCTCCTATATGAGAATTAGGCTTGGCCCTGGCTGGGTAGCTCAGTTGGTTAGACCATCGTCCAAATACACCAAGGTTGTGGGTTCAATCCCCAGTCAAGGCATATACAAGAAACAACCAATGAATGCATAAATAAGTGAAACAACAAATCAATTCTCTTTCAAATCAATCAATAAATTAAAAAATTAGGCTCAAACTCTTTCAGCTAATATCTATTTAGTTAATTTTTATGAAGCTATTCTGAAATAACATAGTCCAGAAGAAACTTTTTATTTCAGTAAAAGTCATTAATAAAATGAAACTATTAAAGGAAGATGGGGCTCTCCTTCCCAGTAACTGGAGGTTAAATGTTCTCGTAAGATTCCAGTTTTGGGGGTAAATAAAGTTTCCATAAACATCTGTGTACAGGCTTTTGTGTGAACATGTTTTCAATTCACTTGGGTAAGTACCTAAGAGTGGGACTGCTGGGTCATCTGATGTGTGTACTTTGCCCCACACAAAACTGCCAAACTGTCTTTAAAGGCTGTACCACTGGGCACTCCTTCAGCACTGAATGAGAATTTCTATTATTCCGTGTCCTTGACAGCAACTGCTACTACAGATTTTGGGAGACTTTTGTTTTTGTTTAACAATTCTAAAAGGTGTGTGGTAGTATCACATCAATGTCTTAAGTTGCATTTCCGTAATGACTATTGAACATCGTTATGTATGTTTATTTGGTAAAAGGTCTGTTCAGATGTTTCGCCATTTTTAATTGGGTAGTTTTTGTCTTATTGTTGAGTTTGAAGTTTGGATTTTTTATTTTTTGTCTTTTAAATTCTGGATACAAGTCCTTACTCATATATGTGATTCATAAATATTTCATCCAGACTGAGGCTTGTCTTTCTCTTCTTTTAATAATGTATTTCACAGAGCAAAAGTTTTTAATATTAACGAAGTTCAATCTATCAATATGTTTTCTTTTATGGATCATGCATTTGGTGTCATATCTTAAAAGTTATTTTCAAAAACAAACTAAACATATTTTCTACTATATTTTAGGTCTATGATCTATGTTGAATTATTTGTTAAGGACTTTAAAAAAAAATCCAGAATCATGTGCTATAAAGGCAAAACATGCAGTTTACATTTCATTGACTGTGCACTTGTTTGAAAAATCAGTTGACACTATTTTTGTAGGTATACTCGTATTTGTGGGGCATCGACTTTATTCTTTGGATACATGTGTTTCTATTTTAGTCAGTCCCACACTGTCTTCACTGCTGTGTTTTACAGTAAGTGTTCAAATTACGTAGTTGGTCCTGCAACTTTGTTGTTCTTTCTTCATACTTGTTTCGGTTTTTCAAATTATTTTGCCATTCCATATACCTTTTAGAATCAGCTCATCAATAATCTATTTAAGAAGCTTAACGTGTTTTTTACATCTGCATGAAAACAAAATCAAAACAGAGAACATGACACCTTCATATTGAGTCCTCCAGTCTGTGAATACAGTGTTCTACCTCTCCATTTAGGTCTACCTCTCTTGAGTTTTTCCCCAAGTATTTTGTAGATGATTCATAAAGTGCAGATCCTAAATATATTTTGTTAGAATTACACCTAAGCACTTCAATTTCTGGTGCTATTATTACATGTGGTATAGATTTTCTAATTTAAAATTTCAGTTGTTCATTGCTGGCATATAGGGGGAAATGACTTTCTTTGTACACTGTGACATTGCTGAACTCACTATTAGTCTTAGAAACTCTTCTGTAATCCTTTAGCATTTTCAAAAAAAAATCATATCTTCTGCAAATACAGTTTTGCTTCTTCTTCCTTTGCAAGCTGCATGCCTTTTATTTCTTTTTCTTACCTCTCTGCATCATCTAAGACTCCTGATATGATGTTAAAGGAATTTGTGACAGGAGGCATCCTTGCCTTCTTGCTAAACTGAAGGGGAAATCATTCAATCTTTCATAAGTACAATATTAGCTATAGGTTTTTAAAGGATGCTCTTTATTAGGCTGAGAAAATTCTCTTCTATCTCAACTTTACTAAGACTATCATGAATGGAGTTAGATTTTTTGAATAATTTTTCTGTGTCCACTGAAATGACACAGAGAAGAAATACATTTTTTTCTTATTTAACCTGTTAACGGGATGAATTTACTTTGTATTTCTGGAATGAGTCTACTTTATTATGACATATTTTCATTTTTATAAATTGCTAGATCTGATTTGGTAATATTGCTGTTGAGGACTTTTGCATATATGTTCATGAAGGATTTAGGTGAGTCTATATTTTTATTTTTTTTTAATGTGGTTGTCTGGTTTTCACATCAGGGTAAATGTTGACCTCATAAAATAACTTGAGAAGCTGTTCTTTAATTTTCAGGAATACATATGACTGATATTATATTTTCCTTAAAGGTTTTGTAGAATTCATGAGAGAAGCCATCTGGAACTAGTATTTTATTTTATGGAAGATTCTTCAAATTCAATTTCTCTAATATATATATACAATCACTGAAATTATTCCTTCTTGAGTTAGTGCTGGTAGTTTATATCTTTTTAAGTTATATCTTTCAAAATGTTTCAGATAGCTTTAGCAGCAATGTCAACAAAGCAGAAGACAGGAATAGCAATTTAGAGGACATTTCAAAAGAAAATACCCAAACTTGAGAAAAAAACTAAAAATATCAAAATAAGTGTAAGATACATATGAGATATAGCCTAAAGATATTATGGAAGTGTAATGGGAAGTTCCAGAGGGAGAGTAAAGAGATATTGGGGCAGAAGCAATGTTTAAAGAAAGAATAGCTACTTTTCTGAAACTGATAAAAGATAACCTTCAGGGTTGAGAAGCTCTTAAAACTCAACAGTTAGTCCAAGAAAACCTCATCTTGGTATATAATGGTACGAGTGCTAAACAAAGAGGGTGAGAAAACCCCCACAATATTTTGAAGAAATAACAGCTGAGTTTTCAACAGATACAAATAAAGCCAGAAGACAATGGAATGGCTTCTTTGGTATACCCAAGAAGGTAATTACCAACCTAGAATTTTATATCCCATTAAACCATATTACATAAAATTAAACCAAAACATTTTCAAACAAACCAAAGCAGAATTCACAGCCAGAAAAATGACATGAAGATAAGTATCACAGGGAATTCTTCAAGCAGAAGGAAAATAATTCTAGAATCCAGATGGGAACATGAAATTGCCAGAAAGAATAAAGAATAATAGAAAGCGTAAATATGAGGTTAAATGAATAAACATTACTATACAAACAAAATTTGTCCATTTAATATATGCAGAATTAAAAAGGCATAACAAAAACAGACATACATAAAGAATGTGGATTATAAAGAGTTCAACGTTTTTCGGCCCCAGTATGACCGAGGAGGTCAACAAAGAAATAATAAGTCAGCTAAGCATGTTGAAATCTTTAGGGTAACCAATGACAAAATGATACAAAAAAATAACAAGTTAATAAAAAGGAAAATAAGTGGCAAAAAATATACATATTAATCCAAATAAAAGCCCCGTCAATTGACATAAAAATTCTGAATTTTCATTTTTGCAAAAAATCTCATGTTCTTATGAGATATGCACTTTAACTACAATGATAAACAGCAAAGGATGGAAAAAATACATATTGCATATGTTAGCCAAAAAATATCACTATAACTATGTTAGCATCAGGAAAAAGTACTGTGAAACAAAGAACAATGTGAGAAATAAAGAAGAGCATTGCACAATAAAAGGTTCATATCACAGTCTGAAATCTGTATCCAAAAATTAGATAGCTTCAAAATATATAAAATAAAAATCAACAGAACTAGAAAGAGATACATCCACTATCATGAGACTTGAACATTTCTTGAATCTTGAAACCTACTTACCACTACACAGAAAAAAATAACTCCAACCAAATCACATATTTGTGAAAGAAAACAAAAAGCCTTTAGAAAAAAAATAAAGGACAATGTCTTATAGACAAAAATTCTAAAAATGCTAATAAAAAGAAAAATGATAAATTGGACTTACTAGAATTGAGAACTTCTTTTCACTAAAAGATACCATTAAGAGAGCGAAATGCAATGCACAGAAAAAAAGAAAACTGCAAAACATATACCCAACTAAGAACTCCTATCAAGAATCTATATGCAAGTCTAACAAGCCAAAAAAGAAAGGGAGACAATTAGTACAAAAATGAGTGGATGACTTGAACAAATGCTCACAAAAGAGGATATCCAAATAGCCAATGACCATATTTACTAGTCATCAGAAAACAGCAAATTAAAACTATTATGTGATAAAACTTTAATTACTTATGAAAATGCCAAATGAAAATGCACACAAGCACACACACACACAACTGTGTGGAACAAGCAGAACTCACACAAACTGGTGGTGGTAGCATGAATGGTCCCTGTGAACTGTTAGTCACTAGGAAGAGTCTTTGGCAGCACCGACAAAACTGAGTGGACACATTCACTATGACTGAACAATCCCACAGGAAACCATAAACCCAAATAAAATGCATAGAGTGTTACCCAAGGACATGCATAAACCACTAACAACAGCTCTATAACAGCCCAAACAAGAAACAACCCAAATGTACATTATGAGAGGAATAAGTGAACCAATGGTAGTATTTTCATGATGAAATACCATTTCAGCAGCAAGAGTGAAGAACTACTGTTAAACATAACAAGATGTCTGCATTGCAAAAACGTCTGACTTGCAAAAACAAAGTGAAATAAGTTGGGTAAAAAAAAAAGGAGCAGACATTTTTTGTAGGATGTCATTTATATAAATATCAAAACACACAGTACTTACTTACTTACTCACTTTCTTACAAAACACACTTGCTATTAGAAGTCAGAATAATGTTTACCCCTGGCTGCAGCTATGAGAAAAAAGGAGGGACTTATGCAGAGCTGAAAATGTTTTGTTTCTTCATCTGGTAGACAGTTTACATAAGGTGGTTTATTATATTTCATGGAGCTGTTACTTATGGTGTGTATATATTCTAAATGTATGTTATACTTTTAAAACAAGTTTAATTAAAAAGCACCATGCATACAGAAATTTAAAATGGCACAAACTGATGCCAATGTCACAGAATCCAGTTATGTCACCAGGACTTAGCTTTGGGCCCAACATGACACTCCTGATAAGTAATTGTTTTAAAGCTAATAAATAACCAAGGAACATGGAACCAAGCATAAAAGAACACACAGTAATTATCTCAGCTGTCCTTCACGCATACACTTTTTGTCTCATCTCAGCAAATATTCTCATATTGATGTTCTCTAATATTAATCCTGGTAGACCTGACCTGCTCTTTTCCTCTTTTAAACATTCAATTAACATAAAAATCAGCTGGGAGCTTTCTTCAAAATATGTATTTTCTCACTCCTCCCTCATTCTACCATTCAGAATCAAATCTATTTATAGGACATGAACTTTCTTTGTACTAGACCAAAAAACAAGAGTCCCCATATTTTGAAGACTGTGAGAAACTTATCATAAAGTCACTATTTACTGGCTCTTTATGAGATAACAATTACTAACTTATGTTTACAGTTAAGAGAATCCACATCCAACATTTTACATAATGACTCAGGTCAAGCAGGAAGTTAGATACAGAAGCTGTATCTTTTCCTTCCCAATGATTAAATATTACAAGTTTTAAGCATCTTGGGTGGTTTTCATACCCAGTTATGAAAAGTCTTCAAGAGAAAATTTTAGAAACTAACATATAAATGTCTTTGATGAGCCTGATGTGATTTCAAGACATTTTTTACCCGGTCACGGATCTCATCACAGTTTGAAGGTGAACACCAATCAGAATGGAATCTGTAGGCATAAAAAACAAAGGTGACTTGTAGCCAGAGGGAGAGAAAAAGAAATCTTTCCAAATGCCAGTCACAGAAAGTCATTTTTTCCTTATCCCTATGTAATAATATATAAAGATTAGAATAACATTTCTCTTCTTTCAACCAAGGATGAAAGGCAGATATAAAATCAGGTACTAATTCTCAGCTGTAGTATGAAGTACTCACATTATGTTCAATATATAGTCTTAATAATAAACTTCAACATGAATTTGGAAGAACATACCCATATATCTGACCACTTTAATAATTCTTTAGTTTTATCTCTATAAAGGTATAGATTTTCATTTCAGAATAATTCCATGTAGAATGCCTTTAAAATTATCTCATTTTCCAGTAATTGAATCATACCCAAACTATGTGGAAGAAATTCCTTTCTGCATAAAGAATATAACTCATTTTATGAAATGACACAAAATGTTTATAATAGATTAAAATATTATTTCTAATCCAATCATGTTCTTATTCCTTAAGAATACAGGGGAACAATACAAATACTGAGTCATTATGTTGAAGATCTGAAAGTAATGTAATTTTGTGGTCAATTATACCTCAATAAACAAATAAACAAGAAAGAATACAGAGAAACATAAAAATTGAATGACCCCTTCCCAATACAATTTGAAAAAGTAAATATTGAGGAATAGGAAAGAAAAATATGCCTTTTTTTAGAGTCTGAGGGTTGGACTTAAAAATGTCAAAGAAGAAATAAATCAAACATTCCTCTTTCTTATGCCCTTTCCAAACTCAAAAGTGGCATTAGTATAATTAAGCTATTTAAGTAACAATCAAAATTTCTATTTCTCATTATAATGCATCTATATGAAATGCTATTGATAATTCATTTATAAAGGAATGAGTACTAAAATACTAACAGGTTGCTTAAAACTGTCTTTTTATCTCACAGTTTGTTCTTAAAAAGTTACAATTTTAGATATTTACTCAAAGTACAGACTATTAAGCACGATAAATGAGTTACATTAGCTGTTTTAAAGAATATAATCAATAATGGATGATTAACTATAATCTCCTGCATTTATGAAAGAAGGTGTTATCGCACCTCTGTAAACACAATGGCAGACTTTGCTATGTATGAAACACATCTTGAACCTGAGACCCATATGGAGCTCCAACAGGATACTGCGGTATCTTTAATGGGACCATGAGAGGATCCACTAGTCTGTGCTATGGTATAAGAAATGATTGCCCGATGATCTTTAATTCCATTTACAAAAATAAAAACCTTAAGCATGATTTAAAAGAATACCAGTTCCTTTTTAATTAGATTGGCTAGTATTCCTTAGTCTTATTTTAGGAATAATTCTACAACCTACTATAAACTGTAAGGCATAATATTAATATTTATACTTTGAGGAGAAAACTGCTTCTGAACATATCAAAAGTGAAACCATTTTATGGTGTGCTAACTCTATTGAAGGTATTTTTGAAATGGACTTAAAGCAAAAAGAACTTTCACTATCAAAAATTCATTTGCTTAGAGTCACTGCTAAAGTTTTCAAAAGTCTATTTATTACATATACATGATTAAGGAGTCAGCATTTGACTGCAATCTTAGAGAAAAGTTAATTAATTTTAATGAATACTTACCCAGATAAATTCCTATAGCTGCATGCTCTATCATACTCCCTTTTTTTTTTCCCTGGGACATATAATCTACATTTACATCAGTTTAAATTGCTTATTATTCCAATGGATTCTATAAATACCATACATATATATATATATATATATATATATATATATATACTGCTGAGTGGCCTAAAAAGCCAAATCAGAGCTGTCTCATATTTAAAGATGTGGTACTGAGTGTGCTAAAGAAGAATATGATTTTGTTCCTAGTAATATTTCACATAAGTATTTTATTTTCCTTTATGTACTAAATCTAGAATCTTTTTTAGAAAATACACTAAAAATAGAGGTGTTTCACATCAATGAAAGTAAAAAATTTTATCTACCCTAGAAAGTATCCCCCAAATTTTATTGTTTTAGATTAATTCAAAACTAAATTCCCATCTTATTCTCTTATTTTAGCAGTACCTTAACCTTCCTCAAGTCATAGAAAAGATAGGTAATGTTTAATGTTAGAATCACTCATTTTCTTCTAGCAAAGAATGTATCCACATCTACCATCCAGCATCAAAATAAATGTGTAAATGCTACTATCTACTCTGAACCATCCCTTGCACTGAAATATGAAAAAAAAAAAAAACCCAAAAAACAAAAAGACAACTGGCTTTAGCTATCTTCAATGAAAAAAAAAAAAACAAAAAAAAACCCCTGAATACAGCCTCAGTGAAGGATTTATCAATCTTGAAAGGATAGGCTTCAAAAGCTGGGTCAAAATCATATATAAGGATAAAGTAATAAAAGGCTAAAATTGATATTGTACCATAATGGTAAACAATTGAAGAGTGTTATAAAATATGTGAAAAAGTAGAAAAATAAAACAGTGTTTATAAAACATATAAAAGGAGGTACAGGCAAAAAAAAATCTTAAACTACAGATACAGTAAAGAACCTCATCAGAAGCCCTTAATTTTAAAAGTAGGTAAAAAGAGAATCACACCAACTATGTGTCTAAATATCTGAGCAGATATGGAATTCAAAGAAAATCCTTTGATACTGAGATGCAATTTATTAGACTTTAGCAGAAAAACCTCTCTTCAAGAGCTGCTCTTGAACTTTCAAAGCCTACAGGTGTAGAGGTTATCTATCTATCCATGTGCCTATCAATCCATCTATCTGAACTCAAGGATCCCCACTGGCATGATTATAATGGACTAGAAGCAACATTGATCAAAAAACCCCCCTCTCAGGGTCAGGGTCTCCAACCTGCCTCCATGTGTCCTTTTCGAATGATTGTCAGGCTCATGAGAAAACAGACAAACCTGTTTGTTCAGAACAGGATGTTTTGATACCCTCTCTACACTGACACATCAGTTTTAAGATGAACTTTTAACAAACACTTTCCAGTTAATTTAAACTTGTTCAGTGATGTCTGATGGCCCTAACATGCTATAGAAACGTAGTGTATTACTTCAGCTTTTTTAAACTATCGTAAAGATAGATTTTATGTCCATGTTGTGGATGGTATTATATCTGTTAGGTATTCAAATTTCTATTAAAATTTTTAAAATACTACAGTCTGGGTGTTTTCATTTTTTAATTCATGAAAATGATTGTTTTCTATGTTACTTTGTGAGAGAAGCAAGGAATTTCCAGTTTGGATTCAACAACAATAATAAAAAAAACAGATGAAGAGAAATGACCATATTTTTCGGACTGTAAGATGCATACCCCTCCAAATTCAGGAGGAAAATGAGGGTGTGACTTATAGTCCGAATGTAGCTTACCTGGCTCACCATGGGGGTGGGGAGGGCTATGTTATTAAATATTTTACCACATTTTTTGCTTCAAAATTTTTTTTCCTATTTTCCTCTTCTAAAACCTAGGTGCATCTTATGGTCTGGTGCATCTTACAGTCTGAAAAATTCAGTACTTCTTTCACATTCAAGTTATTACTAGTGGCTAACTTTGGTTGCAAAAGCATTTTTAGAAGAAGAGCTAGAATCTTTACACGATTAACATTCTCTTGGGGAGTTGAAAGGAGGTTATTTGAGGAAATTAAGTACCTTACACCAACAGTATATATTATCATTATCACCAAAAGGAAAATATAACCTATGCTATTTTTATACATAAGCCATGCCTACAATATTAAATATCTATGAATCTACTAAAAACAAACTATCACATACTCTGTTTTTCTCTTTTATGAATTAAAGTACTTAATTAGGCTTAAAGTCACCTTGATGAATAAACTCACTAATAATAAACTCACTTCAAGAAAACTGGGTTGAGGAAGAGTATCTAACACTATTGTAATATGCAATGTGTTCTAAACAAAAACAATTTAAGCCTTAGAAAATGAAATTCTACATTTACAAATAATCACTTCACATACATTATTGCTACCTTCTCTTTTCTAGTGATTACTATTCAAAAAAAGTAGTCCAGAAATAGGGACTAATCATTACCTTTCCCTGAGGGAAGCGCGATTTAACACAGGGCTTGGAGAATGCTTCAGCATTGTTGAGGGTGCCGAATGGACATGTATGGTCCTCGTGGAATGCTGGGGCTTGCTACATGACCTTGGGCTCAAATACTCGTCACACCTTTCCAAAGAGTCATCGAAGTCTCTCCCATGGGGTGTCCTGATAACCTGATTTAAAAATTATATATGTATACACATAATATATAGAGTAACATTATACAAACACACACACATTTTGTAAAAGTTGAAAAAATAAATAGTGCCACAGCTATTTTTGAAAGTAAATTTCAGAATGTAATAATGATTATTACTGTAAGAGTAAACATTAAATGCATGTTTCGTTCCACATGTCTAAAATTTCCATATCTAGAGAGATACAGGAATTTAAATTCACAATCCAGATGAATAAGGGCACAAACAAAAGATAACTGAGAATGAAATATGCTAAGTGTCAGATACACTCTAATGACAGTAACTGCAGGAGGAAACCCAAAGACTTCTAATGAGCTGAATGGTTGAGGTCTCATGGAGGAGGAAAGATGGTAATTAAAACCATAAGTAGAGAAAGAGGGAGAAAAGGCATTTGAATGTGAAGAAAGTCACAAAGACAGATAAATAATGACTATAATTACTTGGCTATCTCCACAGGAAAGTAATATGGGAGAATATGATAGAGATGAAAAAGGGCACATTGTAGAGAACCTTAAATACTATGACTCAATACTATTCAGCATTTATTAAGCATGTTCTATATACTGTATAAAGTATTGAACAAGGTAGGAGATAGCAATTACAGATAAATATAACAGGGGACTTCAAAGATGTTGCAATCCAGAATGGGAGATGTGGGAAAAAAATAATGATAAAACACTGAAGAATGAAATTAAAACTAAATACAAATACAATAAATAACTGTATGATGGGAACACTGCAGAGATGCATTCGTTCCAGAGAATTAGAGTAAATATTTGTTTTGGAAAGTTTTATATTTAAATGGAAGACTGGGAAGTATAAAGAGGGGGTAAGTCTTTGATAAGAATCCACTTCAAACTTTCACCCTTAAGCCTTAGCTTAAAAAAATGTTTCCACAGCTCTTGTGAGTTTTCCACAGGTTACTTATTCACTTAAAAAAACAAATGAAACATAATCTCTTTGGCTCATGGAACCAAATCTCTCAATGGAACTCAGAAGAGTTCCATTCCTTGGATGATTCCTCAAGACCAATGTGTAGAGTCCAAAGACATGGGTTCAAATCCCTCCTAGTTATGTGGCTCTGAGCGAGTCATTTATTCTATCTAAGCTTTACTTTCCTTATCTATAAACTGGAAAAATAGCCTTATAAGTTTGCCACAAATATAAGTGAAATAAAATTAGTAAAAACACAAAGTAGTGGGCTTGGCTTATAAAAGACAGTAATATTTATATCCTCTGTTAACAGCAATCTTCATATGTCAGCAGAAACTGATTTTTTTTACATTTACGGAAATAGTTCCTTAAATGCCTTTTCTATGACCTCAGAAATGTAACAATTACAACATTGAAAATACTGAAAGACATCAAGAAAAAATCCAGTATTTTAAACCAACCTCAAACTGTGACAGGTAAAAAAGAAAATTTCATATGCTAAATTCATTGCAGTTCCATAAATGTAATGTGATTATGTAAATGACATACTTTTCTAATCTGTGATATAAAATAGCTTGGTTCTAAAAAATACGGGGAAGCTACAATGAACTCACTGCAAACTACATCAACATGAAAAAGGAAACAGAAACTATCAACAAGGGCCAAGAGGAAATGAAGAAAACAATTTCTGAACTGAAAAACACAGCAGAAGGAATCAAAAGCAGGCTAGATGAAACAGAGGGTTGAATCAGCAAGCTGGAGGACAAAGTAGAAAAAAACCTCTCAGAAAGAACAATAAAATGACAAAAGACTCAAAAAGAATGAAGAGGGGTTAAGGGAACTGCAGTACAGCATGAACTATAATAATACCCATATTAATAGGGATACCAGAAGGAGAAGAGGAGGAGCAAGGAATAGAAAACTTGTTTGAAAAAGTAATGATGGAAAACTTCCCTAATTTGATAAGAGAAAAAGTCACACAAATCCAGGAAACACAGAGAGGCCTAATCAAGAGGAACCCAAAGAGGCCCATTTCAAGTCACATCATAATTAAAATGGCAAAATTCCAAGACAAAGAGAGAATATTAAAGTCTGCAAGGGACAAACAGGAAGTGACACACAAGGGAGCCCTGATAAGACTAGCAGCTGATTTCTCAACAGAAACACTCCAATCCAGGAGTGAATAGCAAGGAATATTCCCAATAATGGGGGGAAAAAAAGCCTGCAACCAAGACTACTCTACCCTGCAAAGCTCTCATTTAAAATGGAAGGCCAAATAAGGAACTTCCCTGACAAAAGAAGCCTTAAAGAATACACCTCCAAACCAGCTGTGCAAGAAATACTAAAGGGTCTGATTTACGAAAAGGAAGAAAAAGACTGAGAGAGAGAGGAACACAGGTACAAAGGGTGTAAAATGGCAATGAATAAGTACCTACCAATAATAATCTTAAATGTGAATGGGTTAAATGCTGCAACCAAAAGACACGGAATAGCTGAATGGATAAGAAATCACGACCCACATACATGCTGCCTACAAGACACCCACCTCAGAACAAAAGACCTACACAGACTGAAAATGAAGGCCTGGAAACAAATATTCCAAGTAAATGGACAGGAAAAAAAAAAGCTAGGGTAGCAATACTATATCAGACAAAATGGACTTCAAAATAAAGGCCATGAAAAGAGACCCAGAAGGTCACTTCATAATACTCAAGGGAAGAATCCATCCAGAAGACATACACATTGACATTGTAAATATATATGCACCAAACATAGGAGCACCCAAATACATAAAGTAAGTCTTGGAGGACTTTAAGAAAGATATTGACAGCAACACAATTAAGGTCAAAAATGGATAGATCTTCCAAACAAAATATCAACACAGATATTGAGGCACTGAACAATGTCCTACATCAAATGGACTTAACTTTTATATATAGAGCCTTTTATCCCAAAGAAGCAAAATACACATTCTTTTCAAATGCACATGGAATATTTCAAAGATAGACCACATGAGAGGACACAAAACAAGCCTCAACAAATTCAAGAAAATTGAAATCATTATCAAGCATTTTTTCTGACCACAAGGGACTGAAACTAGAAACCAACCTCAAGAAAAAAACTAAAAAAACACTCGAACTAATGGAGAATGAAAAGCATGCTTTAAACAATGAATGAGGTAAGAATAAGATTAAGGAAGAAATCAAAAAGTTTCTGGAAACAAATGAAAATGAACTCACAACAATCCAAAATTTATGGGACACAGTGGAGGCAGTCCTGAGAGGGAAGTTCATAGCGATACAGGCCTACCTAAAAAAGACAGAAACATTTCAAAGAAACAACCTAACCCTACACCTACAAGAATGAGAGGAACAACAACAAACACAGCCCAGAGCAAGTAGAAGGAAGGAAATAACCAAGATCAGAGCAGAATTAAATGACATAGAGACTAAAATTACAACAATCCAAGTTGTGAAATCCAGGAGCTGGTTCTTGGAAAAGATAAACAAAAACAAAAAGCCTTTGAGCAGACCGATCAAGAAAAGAGGACAAAAATAAACACAATCAAAAATGAAAGGAGAGATTACAACAAATACCACAGAATCATAAAGGATCATAAGAAATTACTACAAAAAATTACATGCCAAGAAATTTGAAAACCAGGTGAAATGGACAAGTTTCTAGAAAAATATAATCTTCCAAAACTCAATGAAGAAGCAGAAAGCCTAAAGAGACCTATAATAACTGACGAAATTGAAGCAGTAATCAAAAAACTCCCGACACACAAAAGCCCTGGACCAGATGGTTTCACAGGAGAATTCTACAAAGCATTTATGGAAGAGCTGACCCCTATCCTTCACAGACTACTCCAAAAACTCCAAGAAGATGGAAGACTCCTGAACTCTTTTTATGAAGCCAGCATCATCCTAATCCCAAAACCAGATAAAGACAAAACAAAGAAAGAAAACTTCAGGCCAACGTCACTGATGAACATAGATGCCAAAACTGTCAACAAAATATTGGCAAACCACATCCAGCAATACATTAAAAGGATAATGAACCAGGATCAAGTGGGATTCATTCCAGGGATGCAAGGATGGTACAATATTCACAAATCAAGAAACGTAATACATTACATAAACAAAAGGCAAAAATCACATGATCATATCAATAGATGTGGAAAAAGCATTTGATAAGGTACAGCACCCATTTATGATAAAAACACTCAGCAAAGTGGGAGTAGAGGGAGCATTCCTCAACATAATAAAGACCCTATATGAGAGACCTACAGCCAAGATCATACTCAATGGGCAAAACCTTAAAGCTTTCCCACTAAGATCAGGAACAAGATAAGGATATCCACTTTCACCACTTCTATTCAACATAGTACTGGAAGCCCTAGCCCCAGCAATCAGACAAGAAAAAGAAATAAAAGGCATCCAAATTGGAAAGGAGGAAGCAAAACTGTCATTGTTTGCAGATGACATGATAGTGTACATAGAAAACCCTATAGACTCCATCAAAAAACCAATCAGCCTAATAAGTGAATTTGGTAAAACAGCAGGATACAAAGTCAATATTCAGAAATCAAAAGCATTTTTGTACACCAACAAGGACATATCAGAAACAGAAATCAGGAAAAAAATCCCATTTGATATAGCAACAAGAAAAATAAAGTACCTAGGAATAAACCTAACCAAGAATGTAAAAGACTTGTACTCAGAAAACTATACAACACTGAAGAAAGCAATTAAGGAAGACACATGTAAATGGAAGCATGTGACATGCTCATGGATTAGAAGAATTAACATCATCAGAATGTCCATACTACCCAAAGTGATTTATAGATTCAATGCAATCCCTATTAAAGTACCAATGACATATTTCACAGATATAGAACAAACACCTCAAAATTTATATGGGACCATAAACAACCCCAAATTGCTGCAGCAATTTTAAGAAGAACAAAGTAGGAGGGATCACAATACCTGATACTGAACTGTATTATAAGGCATCTGTAATCAAAATAGCCTGGTGCTGGCATAAGAACAGACACATAGACCAATGGAACAGAATAGAGACCCCAAAAATAAACCCAAGTTTCTGTGGCCAATTTATATTTGGCAAAGGGGGAAGAAGCATAAAATGGAGTAAAAATAGCCTCTTCAGCAAATGGTGTTGGGAGATCTGGACAGCTACATGCAAAAAAACGAAACTCAATCACCAACTTACACCACACACAAAAATAAATTCAAGGTGGATAAAAGACTTAAATATAAGTCGTGACACCATAAAAGTCTTAGAGGAAAACACAGGCAAGAAAATCTCAGACATTCCATGCAGCAATATTTTCACTGATATATCCCCTAGAGCAAGGGACATAAATGAAAGAATAAACAAATGGGACTTCATCAAATTAAAAAGCTTCTGCATGGCTAAAGAAAACAGCATTAAAATGAAAAGAGAACCTTATATATGGGAAAACATATTTGCCAATGATACCGTGGAAAACAGTTTGATCTCCAAAATATATGAAGAACTCATAGGACTCCACTCCAGGAAGACACACCACCCAATAAAAAATGGGCAAAAGACGTGAACAGACACTTCTCCAAGGAGGACATACAGAGGGCCTGGAGACATAAGAAAAGTTGTGCAACATCACTAGCTATCAGAGACATGCAAATTAAAACAACAATGAGATACCACTTCACACTCGTAGGAATGGCCATCATAACCACATCAACAAACAACAAGTGCTGGAGAGGACGTGGAGAAAAGGGAACCCTAATGCACTGTTGGTGGGAATCCAGACTGGTGCAGCCACTGTGGAAAACAGTATGGAATTTCCCTAGAAAACTAAAAATGGAACTGCCTTTTATCCTGGCAATTCCACTGCTGGGATTATTTCCTAAGAACCCAGAAACACCAATCCAAAGGAACTTATGCACCCCAATTTACAATACCCAAGTGCTGGAAGCAACCTAAGTGCCCATCAGTAAATGAGTGGATCAAAAAACTATGGTACATTTACACAATGGAATACTATGCAGCAATAAGAAAGGAGCTCCTACCCTTTGAGACAGCATGGGTGGAACTGGAGAGCATTATGCTAAGTGAAATAAACCAAGCAGTGAGGGGAAAATACCATATGATTTCACCTTTAAGTGGAACCTAATCAACAACAAACAAGCAAGCAAAATATAACCAGATATGCTGAAATTAAGAACAATCTGACAGTAACCAGAGGGGAGTTGGGAGGGGATAATGGGGGGAAGGGGGAAGGGTTTTCAGGAATAATTATAAAGGACACATGGACAAAACCAAGTTGGGGGGTGGAATCTGGGGAGGGAGGTGGGAATGGCTGGGGTAGGAGGAGACTGGTAGGGCGTAAATGCAGACAACTCTACTTGAACAACAATAAAATAATTTTTTTAAATAAAATGGTTTGGTTCTACCATACTTATAAAATAAGATTCCTGAGAAGTTACTTCTATAGTGAGTTAATAAGTTAAATCATATTAATGGCCATATAACTTTTATACTTATAGGAACTCCAAGGTGAAGTTATTGAAAGAAAGAATTAACTATTAAGTATAATTCAAGTTATTGAAAGAAAGAATTAACTACTAATTATAATGGGAACCAAGGAATTCACTTATACAACAAATATTTGTTGAAATTGTACTTATTGCCTGTTACTACATGGCTAAAATTTCTCCTCCGTAATGGGCCATAAAATTTAACAAATAAATACAAATAATTCTAATGGAAATATTGGGAAGCCATTGAGAATAAGGACTGCCAGAAAAAAACACAGTAGAGCCACCGCTTCCAGGACGGTAAGAAGAAAGTATGGTTCTGATCTGAAGGAAAGAAAAACAAGTCTGGTAACCTTAGACCAGTTTCTCAAACTTGCCAGAAACAGTCCTTAGTGAACCCTACTGTAAGTTAATGACTGATTCTATCTTATACAATTTAAAAATTCATATGCTAAACTATCTGGTTTGCTTTAAAGAACATGTACTTTCTTTATACTGGAGAAGAATTTATAGAATTCCAAAATGATGCAATAAAAATAAGTAATTCCTAAATATATCAATCCTTGGATTGAGGTGTGGGAAACCCTCCCTTCTTAGACCACTGTTCTTATGTACTTACATGAATAACTTTAACACACACAACAATATTATGAGGTATTTTTATTATCTACACCAGGGGTGTCAAACTCATTTTCACCAGGGGCCACGTCAGCCTCACGGTTGCCTTCAAAGGGCCAAATGTAACTTTAGGACTGTATAAATGTAACTACTCCTTAACAGTTAAGCAAGAGCTCGGCACTGCCACCAGGTACAAACAAGGTACCAGGCAGGATAAAACAAGGTAGAGGGTCAGATTCGGCCCGTGGGCCTTGTGTTTGCCACCTGTGATCTATACTTTACAGGGAAGAAAATTGAAGCAAAGAAGCTACTTTGTGGCGAGGGTCCCAGGCCAGTGACATAGGAGAAGTCCACGACAGAAACAAGTGGAAAATTTCCATAGCTCAGGCCTCACTGGATGCCTATACAGAGAGTGCCACAGAAGATGGGCTCACCACCCAACTTACTGACAACCCAAAACACAGAGTTTAGGGACAAATTGACTCCCAAGAAAGAAAAAAATATTCCTCATCTAATTTTATGGTGTGATCATAATAGTTCTACCAAACCCTTCAAGGAAAGTAGAAGAATTCACAAACTATCCTCACTAGTGGCATATGTGGAAAAAATCTTATATAAAATATTAAAAATTAAATTTAATAATGTTAAGAATATAACATGACCAATTTGGGTTTATCCAAAGAATACAAGAATGGGGTACCATTAGAAAAATCTATTCAATTAACTACAAAAAGAATCATTGTCAACTCAAAAGATACCCAAAAAATGCATTTGATAATATTCAACATCCACTCATAATTTAAAAATAGATATTCTTTGCAAACAAGGAATTTCAAAGGCAACATCTTTAACTTGCTAAAGAATACTGAACAAAAATCTACTGCAAAAATCATTCGAAGGTGTGAAGCCCTGGACAGGACCCTGTCAAAGACAGGGCTGAGACCAGAATGCACACTGCGTTAGTCTAGGCTGCAACATACTAGGCTACACTGCAGTAGCAAATTGAATTTGAAAATCAGGGCTTGACATAATAAAAGTTCATTGTTCCCTGTGCTTTATGGTAATACAGGTTAGCAAGAGAAAATTCACATTTCACAAAACTGCCCAAGGGACATGCTGAAACACTTACAGCTGTGCCATCTAGAACACAAGGTCTCATTGTCACTGTAACAGGAAAGAATTCAAATCAGTTCTTCTGTGCTCCATGCTGGAAGCGATCCACTCACTTCCACTCACAGCCTACTGGCTAGAACTAGTTCCCCGCATACCTGCAGGAGGCTTGAAAACATGGCAGGGCATAAAGAGCCAAAAAACAGTAAGTGTCTGTGCCACATCCACTACAACCACTTTTATTTAAAACTGCATTGAAGATCCTAGTAAGCTAAGACAAAGAAATAATTTGAAAGACAGTATGAAAAGTCATTATTTGTAGATGATATGGTTTCCTCTTATCAAAATATCAGTATCTATGATAAGAATGTTACATGCAAATCAATTTTAAACCCCTACACCAGTGAAACACAAGAAATGTAATTTTACATAAAATACTATTTGCAACAGGAAACAAAGCTATGAGGTTTCTAGGAGTAAATCTAACACTGGGTAACAATGGGAAAGCATGTATAGCTTCAGTGAAACAGGAGAACCGAGACCCACTGCATTCATACAGCTTAACTATCGACAAGGAACTGATGTCCACCTACCTCAACTTGTCTCTACCATGAATTACAGGAAATCCTTTCCCAAGGAAAAATGTTACAAACCAGTAAATAACTTCATTATTTGTGTCAGGACCTTCCCATAAAACATTTACCTGAGCAACAGTTGGCTGGATCATCAATCAGCTCCCTTCTTGAAACAAGATTTTCAATCTAGACAAACAGTTCCTTTCTCAGGACAACAGATCAGTCAACTAGACAAATCCTTTCCTTATCAAATAACTGTTTATTTATCCAAATTTATG
Organism: Anoura caudifer; assembly: GCA_004027475.1. NCBI lineage: Eukaryota > Metazoa > Chordata > Mammalia > Chiroptera > Phyllostomidae > Anoura > Anoura caudifer. The sequence continues at coordinate 124,894 of PVKU01004059.1, forward strand.
TCCACTAATCCTAAACTTGTGTATCACAAACTTTATTATGAGTATGCCCTGTGAATGCCTGAAGTCGATAAATAGGACTGCATAATAAGGTATAATTGAAAGTGACAACCAATTTCGCCGTCTCTCTCTCATGCATATATCCACACAAACACATTTAAAAAAGTAACTAAACCAACTGAACAATCAAAAGCCACAAAATACTTGTAGGAAGACATGCAATGAAAAGTCTATTCCAACACTTGACAATGTAGCCAAAACAATGATATTCATGATATGACAATTATTGTTGGTATATTTTTTACTATGATAACCTCCAACTGATGTTTTATCTGAAAGCAAGGATAATTATTATTCTATAATTTATACTACATACCTTATAATCCTTGGTTCGGTAGCTGCCAAGATGGGAATGATCTGAAAAAGGATATATGAAAGAAACTATAAATATTTCATGTAAAAAATTGGTTTCATGTTTGCTTTTTGCTGCTACTATCACTCTGTTTCTATGATTTTAATGCATATAGCAGATTTCAGAAATATCTAAAAACCCTTCAATGTTACGTAAGCAAAGATGATAAGCAACAAATTAAACCTGTATTAGTTCTTCAATAATTGATTTCATAAATACTAATTTCATTATAGTAGAAAATATCTGAATATAGACCAGAATAAGTTTTAGTTGATTAACCCACTTGTCTACATAAGTGGTTATGAAATTGATATGGATAAAACAGATAGTTTTTAATTTATAGGTCAGTTTATGATGACATGCAACTTGTTAATACAGATTTAATAGAGATTGTCAAATGTCCTAGGAGACAATGCTGGAATCAGTCTGTATAACGAAAACAGGGCCAGTTTTAGAGGCGGTAGCATCCTTCTGTGTACGTACGTACAGGCTGTGTTAACAACTAGACCTACACTGCAGTCCGGCCCCAGCACTTGCTGTACAACTTCGGCCAAATTGGGCTCTCTAAGGCTCATGTTCCTCATCTGGCTGTGTGCCTCGTTCATAATCTGTTTTAAAGATTATGTTCGACAGTACATGCAAGGTAATAAAATAAATGTTAACTCTTATTACTAACACCATCATCAACATCATTACTATCAAATTCTAAGTCAAACAAGCCTGGGTTCAATTTCTAATTCCGCCACTTATCAAATGTTACTTTGGTCAAATTATATAATTAATTGTTTCATTCCTCTTTTTAAAAGTATGAAGGCAATGCTTACTTTACTTCAGAGAGTCATAGTGATGATTAAATTACACAGCTTATCAAAGTCCCAAGCACAGTATCTGTAACAAAGTGGATTACAAAACTATTCTAAATCTCTCCCTAAGATAAAGACCACTACATTGCAGATGCAGATTTTGGGTTTTACTCATTATTTAAGTAACTATCAAGAATCAACTTGTAAGTATTATAATCTCTGTTACATGGACAGTCACGCAAATTAGAGCCATAATTCGCAATTCTACTTCCATACTCACATTCTGGGAAAAGTATTCTATATTTTACCTTCTAAACTGCTCTGTCAAGAAAAAAAATGACTATATAATTAGAGACCTAGGATAGTCTGTATTCAGTCAATTAATTAGCTTTCATTAATGGCACAAAATGTTGTTTATTTTCCAAGTGTGCTGAACAATAATGATAAAGAATTGCTGAAACATTAATGTCTCTCACACAAGGAAAATCTCACCATTTAATTCAGAAAGATTCAACTTACTTCAAGTGCTTTTCAAAATTATAAAATAAATCACAGCCCAACTCCTCTCCTGTAAAGTCTAATGCACAGCATGGTCACAAATAGCAGAAGAAATAAAAGAATAATAAGGATACTGAGCCTAATTCTCCAAACATGCTATTCGAAAATTAAAGTAACAATTTCTGGCTGTGGTATCTATTAATTACTTCTGGCCACTAATCTAATATTAAAAATATCAATATATTAAAATATTTGTATGTGTTCTGCATTCCACAAACCATTTAGAAACTTACCTTAATTCAGACAGATTTATAATTTTCTTTCATTTTTACAAATTAATCTGTTACTTTGATCTGAGGTTTTTCAATGTTCGCATTTAATCACCCTTACCAATAATTACTACTATATTCTAAATGCTGGAGATAAAGGAGATAAGACTCATGGCCCATAGCTGTGAAGTGCTTATAAATTACATTGGTTAAGTACAAAATGGAATAACAGCAACATAAAAGATGAGACTAAGTCAGAATGATACAGACAGTTAATACTATTAAAAAAGTCATATCAAGACCAATGTCTCAAGGTTGAAGGAAATCAGAAAAAACTTCCTAAAGGAGGAAAGAGTTGAGTTGGCCTTAATGAATGGGTCACATTTGAGAAAAGTATGAAAGAACTAATTCAGATTGTGTGTGTGTGATATTGATTAAATTTACTTCTTTAAACCTCAGGTTTCTTTAGAATAAACAACAGTATCTAAAATTCTTGGGGTTACTATGAATAATTAACCAACGAAATATAAGTACTTAGAATAGCAACTAGCAGAAAACACATTCAAGAAATGTTAGTGATTATGTGATTCTCTAATAACTCCATGAAATAAGTATGATGAACTACTCTGGAAATTCAAATGTTAAAGCCCTAATCCCCAGAGTGATGGTATTTGAGATTGGGCCTTGGAGAGGTAATTAGGGTTAGATGAGGTCATGAGGATGGGGCTCTCACAATGGAAAAAATGACCTTAGAAAGTGAGACATCAAAGACCGTGCTCTTATGCACACGTTCATGTTCAATCTCGCTCGCCCTCCCTCAATCCCTCCCTCCTCTCTCTCTCTCTCAACTTCTTTCTCCATTCACACATGAAGAAGCGGTTATGTGAGCTTACAGTGAGATGGCAGCTGCCTGTGAGCCGAAAGAGATCTCAGAATGAAACCTACCTTGCTAGTACCTTGAACTTGGACTTCCCAGCCTCCAGAATTGTGATAAAATAAATGTCCATTTTTTAAGCCCCCAGTTTATGGCATCTGTTATGGCAGCCTAAGCAGACTAATACAATACATAGGATTGTTATTTCTACTCTACATTTCAGGAGGCTGACTTCCTATATAGCTAACAAGTAATGGAATTGAGGTCTTTGATTAATTCAATGCTACTTCCACTAACATGAGAATGGTAGATTTCCTTACAAGAAAACAAAAGCACACAGAATGAAAATGACTTTGTCTCAAAAATGACATCACATTATGGATTTTTTAAGCAAATGGATATGATATATAATCAATCAAATATGAAGTAGTGACTAATAGTACAGGTAAAAAACAAAAAGTGGCAACCAGTCATTAAAACATTTCCCTAGCAACTATCTAATGTAGAAATTAAAATCCATTTTAGTTTAATAACTTAGAATCTCTGCGTCCTTCCTCTCTCCATAGCTGGCTTTCACCCAACATGTTTAGATATGACTCGTTCCTAAATGATTGGTCCTGACTATAAGCAAGGAGGACTTAAAGCTTTAATCTAAAATTCAGCAGCTCTGCATCAATCCATTGCTTCTATCAAAGTAATTCTTGAGCCCCATACTAATAATTACTACTGCTATGTGTTCCCCAAAAGTCAATCCTGATCTTGACAACCTCCATAGTACCCTCCAATCCTGATCTTGACAACCTCCTAAGGGTACTATTATCTTCCTTTTTCATAACTTCAAGGAATTATATCCCATTCTGGTACATAGAGCTACTACTACTGCAAAACACCTAATGCTAAATGTATATACCTATTTGAACCTTCAAAGAGTGGGGCCCTGGTGTCCTTTAGCAGCACTTACCCTACTGCTATCCCAATGCCCAGGTAACATTCTAAGGCTGGCCGGCCTCTGCTCTCCTGTGAATCCTACAGAGAGTAGGGCCAGTGCATTTGCCATATTTCAGTCCCTATAACTAGCAACAAAGCTAAGAAGTATGTATAGCTTTGTAAAATAAAACCAGGCTTTAATATCTCTCAGGGGATCAACCTTCTAAAAAGTAAAGGCAAATAATAAAATGTTTTCTATCTCCTGATCACTTGTGATGTATTCACTTGAAACTAGTTACTCTGACCTCTAATATTTTTATCTTTTCTATCTATGGCTGTCAAAGTCTCAGTAACAAAAATCTCAGACTTTCCTCCTCATTTTTTCTGGTCTGAAGTTTAGGAAACAGCAAGTTCCCTGCTTACCAATTACTAGAAGAGTGATGATCATCAAAAAAGACATCTAAATGATTAATAAGTACATGAAAACACTCAATGCCACTAGTCAAATGCAAATTGAAATCACAGTGAGCTAGGACTGTATACCCTCTAGAATAGTAATAAAAAATGGCAGTAACAGTGTTGATAAGAATGTGAAGGAACTAGAAACCTCATACACTGCTGCTGGGAGTTTATTATGGAGCAGCCACACTGGAAAATAATTGGCAATTGCTTAAAAAGTAAACATAAATTTACCATATGAAGCAGCAATTCCATTTCTAGGTGTCTGTCCCACAGAAAAGGAAACATGTCTATGCAAAGACTTAAGTGCAAATGTTTACAGGAGCATTATTCCTAATAGACAAAAAGTGGAAACAGTCCAGGTACTTAGGTGGGAATGCAGATTCACTACAAATGGGTATATGAAAACTCTTCTGAATAAGGGAAATATCTAAAAATGGATTGTGCAAGTTTATTACAAATCATTTAATTGGCCCTGGCTGATATGACTCAGTGTAATTAGGTACCAGCCTGTAAATCAAAGGGTCGCTGGTTTGATTCCCAGTCAGGGTATATGCCTGGGTTGTGGGCCAGGTCTCCAATACGAGGCGTGTGAGAGGCAACCACACACTGAAGTTTCCCTCCTTCTCTTTCTCTCACCCTTCCTTTCTGTCTAAAAATAAATAAATAAAATCTTCAAAAAATCTTTTAATTGTACACTTAAAACAGGTAAACTTTATGGTGGATAAATTTTACCTTAATAAAACTATTAGAATGCTTAGAAAAAATAAAGAAACTAAGCTTTCTATTGCTAAATGGAGGAGGGACACATCTAACTAAAAGCTGAAATAAATGAGATATTTTGCCAGTAAATATTTACATGATGACTACATGCTATTTTATTCAGAAAACAATAAATTTTACCATATATTCCTATCTACTCAAGATATGACATATTAGGATTTGAGTATTATTTTTAATTTACTAGGTGGGGCAAAAGTAGGTTTACAATTGTTTTATGGGAAATAATACAATAATTAATAAATAAGAATATAAGAATAAACTCTATTTCATGTACTCCCAACTATAAACCTAGTTTTGCCCCACCCTACAATAATAACCACCAAACAAAGGAATTAGTAGAAGCTCATAACAGATGACAATCTTATGTAGAAATGAAACTCATAAAAGAATCTTCACATGAGAATAAGACCAGTTTCCTCCAAGGGGAGACAGAGTCTAACATCTCTCCTAAATTATAAGCAAATAAAAAAGACTGGGATGACACCCTTGACTTCTTCTTCAAAATATACAAATGATTGGGTAAAGCTTCCAAACATAACTGGGGTACAAGAAATACTGAGTTTCTTCGAAAAGACTGCACAAATTACAATTAGAATTACATACCATAGAAATTCCAGGTAGAGAAAATGTGCTTGAAAAATTTATCTAAATAAAATACAGCTGGATGAATGTGGAGAAAGTAGAAGGAGGGAGGAAAAGAAGGAACTTGGGGTTGGAAGACTTGCATCCTAGACTGAACATGGCTATTCTGTAGCTCTCCAACAAGTCAAACTCTCTACATCTCTGTCATTTTTCTTAATTGAAAATAGTTAAATTTGGACTTCCGGCCAAGATGGAGGCGTAGGTGGACATACTGTGCCTCCTTGCACAATGAAAATTAAGGACAACAAAAATTTAGAAATAAGAAAACCACCAGAACTGATAGAAAATTGAATTGTATGGAAATCCAACAACCATTCATCCAGACCGGTAAGAGGGGCTGAGTCATGGCAGGAAAAAGTGGAGGTTGGTAGACCCAGGCACACAGGCAGCAGTGGCCGGCAGATCCCAGGTGCACAGGTGGCGGCTGGTGGACACCAGGCACAGGGAGGCAACAGTGCAGACCCAGTGAGGCTGCAGAAGGTGGCTGGCTGCCCAGGTGGTCCCACGTTCAAGCACAGATAATCCAGGAGAAGGGAAAGCAGCAGAAGGAACTGGAATCCAAGAGAGAGCAGAGAGAGAGCAGAGAGAGAAATTGAATCCAATCCAAGCACCATTGTTCCCTCTTGGACTCCGCCCCCACATACAGCGTTACTACCCAGCAACTGGGCTGCCCCACCCTGGGGAACACCTAAGGCTCTGCCCCTCACTACATAACAGCCCCAACTAGACCAAAAAGAACAAAAACCAAAAAACCAAAAATGGCTCAAAACAGAAGAACAAATCAAAGCCCCAGAGCCAATTTATCTAAGCGACTAAGAGATAGCCAACCTATTAGATGCACAGTTCAAAGCCCTGGTGATCAGGATGCTCACAGAATTGGTTGATTTTGCTCACAAATTAGATGGACAAATGAAGGCTACAATAAGTGAAATGAAGGAAAACACACAGGGAACCAACAGAGATGGGAGGAAAACTGGGACTCAAATCAATGGAGTGGACCAGAAGGAAGAAAGAAACAACCAAACAGAAAACAAGGAAGAAACAAGAATTCAAAAAAATGAGGAGAGGTTTAAGAACCTCCAGGACATCTTTAAACATCCCAACATCTGAATTATAGGGGTACCAGAAGGGGAAGAAGAGCAACAAGTGGAAAACTTATTTGAACAAATAATAAAGGAGAACTTCCCCAATCTGACAAAGGAAATAGACTTCCAGGAAGTCCAGGAAGCTCAGAGAGTCCCAAAGAACTTGGTCCCCAGGAGGAACACACCAAGGCACAGCATAATTATGTTAGCCAAGATTAAAATGGAGAGAATTCTAGAAGCAGCAAGGGATAAGGGCACAGTCACCTACAAAGGAGTTCCCATCAGACTGTCAGCTGATTTCTCAAAAGAGACCTTCCAGGCAAGAAGGGGCTGGAACAAGGTATTCCAAGTCATGAAAGTCAAGGACCTACATCCAAGATTGCTCTATCCAGCAAAGCTGTCATTTAGAATGGAAGGGAAGATAAAGTGCTTCTCAGATAAGGTCAAGTTTAAGGAGTTCATCATCACCAAGCCCTTATTATGTGAAATGTTAAAGGGACTTATCTAAGAAAAAGAAGATAAAAAATAGGACAGTAAAAAGACAGCAAACTCACAGGTATTAACAACCACACCTAAAACAAAAGCAAACTAAGCAAATGTCTAGAACAGGAGCAGAAACACAGAAATGGAGATCACATGGAGGGTTAGCAACAGGGGAGTGGGAGGAGGAGAGAGGGAGAAAAGGTACAGAGAATAAGTAGCATAGACGGTGGGTAGAAAATAGACAGGGGGAGGGCAAGAATAGCGTGGGAAAAGTAGAAGCTAAAGAACTTATGACACATGGACATGAACTAAAAGGGGAATGTGGGTGGGACAGGGGTGTGCAGGGTGGAGGGGAATGATGGGGGAGACATGGGACAAATCAATAAAACATTAAAAAAATAGTTAAATTCATCTTCATATGATTATCACAAGGACTAAAAAAATCAATGGTAATAAAAATGATATCCCATTAAAATTTAAGAATTATAAGGCATAAGGTAGAGGGTTTGATTCCCAGTCAGGGCACATACAAGAATCAACCAGTGAATGAGTAAATAAGTGGAGAAACAAATTGATGCTTCTGTCTCTCTCCCTCCCCCCTTCCTCTCTAAAAATCATTAAATAAAAAATATATTTTAAAAAAAGATTAGGCAAGATAATTTGGCAAGAAAGTGTTCAAGAAGAATTTATATTAAAGTAAGATAGTCACAAGTGAAAATTCACTGCTTTAGAGACTTTATCATAAGAAATCCTCACATGCATTCAAATAGCTTATAAAAACCCAAATCACAACTGCTCAGCTGCCAACCAGGAAAAAAATATGAGTCAAAGAATAGAGGCAGCAAAATTAAAGAAATGAGAAAGAAAGCTCTTTATAGTGTAAGAAGGTACAGCCAGGGGGCCCCCAAAAGGATTTGTAATGGGGTCCAGAACTCAGGGTGTCTAGGAAATATTAAAAATATGGGATATCCTCACCCCCCAAATGGAGCAGGGCCATTGAGAGCTGTTTTTCATAGCAACAGTTTTGCAAATAACCTCTAGAATGGTCATTTAACATACCTATAAGCTTTAACTGGTTTCATAGATATATTAAATAGCTGTGGCCATGCTTTGAGCCAGAGGATGGGAGTGACTTCCACCCAGAATGTAACTGAGAGGCAACTCCCCCTGGTTACAGAGCCTGTGTAAGAGCTTCGTGATGATTGGCTTTATACCACAGGGCCATCCCTGCCCAAGACTTACTATGGTAGCCCAGTAAAGCTGGAAAAATATGGGAATGCTGGCAAATGTAGCCGATTGTGGGAGGAGTCAGAAATGGGACTGCAGAGGAAGACTGCTGCTGGGATTTAAACCCAGGCACGGCAGCATGACAGAATTACCATGCGGCTTTGGCAGAGAAGAACCATGTGGCTTTGGGTCTTCCTTTGCCACGCAGCTTAGGAAGCCAGAAAGCAAGATATAGCAGCAATGCAGAGCTCTCTCTTAGCAGTTTGGAAGAATGCAGCAGAAACGCTGCAGGAATGAAAGGGGTGAAAGGACTCTTGCTGGTGGGCCATGAGTGCAATGTGGTTTTGGATTAAGAACTGGAGATACTGGTGATGCAGCTGATGGTGCTGAGAACCGAGGGAGGCCTACCAGCTGAGCACAGATTACTGGGAAGAACCACGGGCTAAGTGAGCCACAGATTTCTATTTCTTTTCCTGAGTTATGGTACCCTGGACCAGGCAAAGGGGGGAAGGAAGGACTGTGCGTGTTTGTGGGTGTTTTAAGGGACTTTGGGATTTTAATGAAGACATTAAGTCATTACTCTTAAGTCTGTATAACTCTTGAATAAATAATTCCTTTCCTTTTTACCAATCTCTGACATGGACAGCTATAGTTTTCTGGCTGCTGGTAAGGTGAACCTAGTACAGGGCGACCACAGGAGAAGGGGGGGTCCATTCAGTAACATTGTGCGACCCCTTCTCTGGTGGCCAAAGAAAATCATGGGAGACCACATGAGCAGTAGCTTTAAAGTAATATAACTACTTGTACTTGCACAACAAAAGCCCACCAAAACTAGCCAGGAAGTATCTGCCCTGTAAGAGGAGAATCTCTCCACCCATGAGGTCAATCTCTGCTTGGAGTTAGCCTGCTACATGTTCTCTGCTATAAACTCTGTGTGTTCGGTTCAATTCTTTGTCCCTATCACCAAGAACCTGGTTACCCATGCCCACCTGTAACAATAGTAGAAAGGCAAGTAATAAATGTAGAAAGAATAATGAAATATTTTAAAATCACTATTTGGCAAACATCAGAGAAATAAATTGTTTCAGGCAAAAATCATTAATGTGTGCTAATAGGGTCAAAGTTGAGGAGTCACAGGATATTACACAGTCTCAAGGTATCTCCCCATAATTAAAAAGAAATGAAATAGCACTTTATTATGGAGAAACCAAGCATAAACCATCTTGATCAAATGAGCAAATTAATATCACCAGTAACAAAGCAACATCGCATACCTCCTGACGTGATGCACCAGGAGTAACACATCACTTCCACCGTATTCTGAAGAAAAACGAATGATCTAAATCTAATTCATGAAATTAAAATCAAACAATCCCAAATTGAGACACATGCTACAAAATTACTGGCCTGTATTCTTCAAAATTATCAATGTCAAATACAGTGTCAATGTCAAATACAAAGTCAAAAAAACTGGTCCATATTAAAGGAAACTACAGGCATGGCAACTGAAGGCTCTGCATGATGTGGGATTTCTCTTGCTATAAAGATATTGTTGGGCCAAGTAGCAAAATCTGGATTAGATTTATAGGTTATTGTTCTTATACCATTGTTAGTTTCCTGCTCTGATAATTGCATCATAGATGATATCTTTTTGGTCTCCTTGGACTGCCATTACAAAATACCATAGACTGGGTGGCTTAAACAACAGACTTTTATTTCTCACAGTTCTAGAGGATGGAAGTATGAGATCCAGGTGCCACTACAGTCAGGTTCTTGTTCTGGCTTCAAGATGGTCACCTTATAGCTGTGTCTTCACATGGCAGAGAGGGAAAGCGAGGTCCCTGGTGCCTCTTCTTACAAGGGCACTAACCCTACCAAGGGGGCCCCACACTAAACCTCATCTAAACCTAATTAATTCCCCAAAGCCTCACTTCCAAACACCATGCAAATGAGGTTAGAGCTTCAACATATGAATTTTGGAGGGACACAATTCATTCCAAAATGATATCTTTGTCAAAAATGTTTATACACAGGCAGATGAAGACAGGAAAGGAAAGAGATAAAGAGAGGGAGAGAGAACAGCAAATACTAGTATATGTGGATTCTGAAAGGTGCATGAGAATTCTTTGTACTCCCTCAGCTTTTATGTAAGTCTGAAATTCAGCAAATATATAACTGTCAAGAAAAATCAGACAATTAAGTGTATTCCAAAAGCATCTTCCAAATAACATCAATATTGAAGTTGTTTCAGATTTTTTTGTTCTTAAAGTTTATTTTCCATGTCTGTAAATTTTTTCTAAGGGGAGAAACAGTGTTATATCTGTTCCTAATTTCATTTAATCTGACTTTCTAGATATAAAAGGCATTGATTACCACATCCATCTCCCTGTTAGTGCTAAAAAGTAAAGAAAAATAAATAAGCACAAACTCTGAATGTTCTTTGAGATCTTGTTTCATTTCCCCACTTAAAAAAAAAGAGATTAAACACTACAGTTTAGAAAGAGAAAGGGACAACGCTCATGACAAGTCATGATTATATTTTTTCACTCTATCTCATTTTTCTTTCTGTCTGCCTTTGTCAACGTGTAGTAAATTAACTCAAGGGCTGTTGGTGAATGCTTGCTGAACTGACTAGCCAATGTCTATAAAAATTAACACTCAAATATCCCTAATTATATAATACCACTTAACCTTCATAAAAATCATCTTCATACTGAATTTCAGAAAATACTTATCTAACCATTAGGTCCAGGACTAAAGCTTAAAGATATATTCTTATAAACTAAACCTGAAGGATGTTATCTTTTCAGAAATAAAAATGACAGTATTTATACATTACAATGGCAGCTGATAATCGTAAGTCCAGTGTGCTAGGGCAGTTCACAGTGTAACATTGCCCATGTAATCTTCATTCTTTGATAAACTGATTATCAAAGAAGTTAAAGATTTATCCAAGAATGCCCACTTTGTAAATATGTGACAGTACAAATATTCTAATATATGTATAAATGTCTGTCCAAAATCTACAATGTGAACTCTTTTTACTGAAGTATTCCCCAAAGTCTGTTCCACAAACTAATATATGTTATGGTGAGGAAAGGCTTCCAGAGTTAAATAAATTTAGAAACTGTTGAGCAAAACAAAATCAAGCTGTTGTTTTTTTACTAGAAAGGAATACACGTTTTGTATCTCAAAGAGGAAGATGGTTTACAGCAGCACAGAAATTCTATTGTTTTTACATTCTATTGTTGTCCCACAAGTTATAGAAAGTAGCACTACATCATATTATCCAATAATGCAGCAAAGATTCTGTTTTTGTTAATTGATTCCAAGTTAAAGGCTTGGCGGTAGCCATGACAAGAAAGCAATGGAGAGAGAGAACTTGTAGCTTACCATTGTGCATCCTGGACCATCCATCTCTTTCACAGTCTCTGCCAGAAGACCCAAAAAAATGATCAGCCCTGGGACTTGGGGGATCGACCTAGAAAAGAGAAATTCAATGTAAAAACACAGCTTAAATCTCCTTTCAGTCCTACGGCACCAGAAAACCAACTGAAGTACACAGACCACATATCTTCAGGTTACCCTGACAGTGACCAGAGGGTTCAGGCATGTTTCAAAGTCATAGTACAGTGGAGTATTTGTTGTTCATCTTTAAACAAAATTGATATTAAACTCCAGAAATGTTCAGCTATATATCTGAGCCTAATTTTAAATGAACAGATATACAGTTGAAATGCCTATTACTCCATTGCCTAGTTTGCTTTCCATTACAAAGCTGGGGACATCTATACAATGGAATACCAATCAGCCATAAAAAAAGAAAATTTTCCCTTTGCAACAGCATGGATGGACCTAGAGAACATTATGCTAAGTGAAATAAGCCAGTCAGAGAAAGACAGATACCATATGATCTCATTCATATGTGGAAGTGGAATCTAATAAACAAACTGAACTACGAGGAAAATGGGGACAGACTCATAGATGGAGAACAGGATGCCAACTAGTGGGGAGGGAAGGCTAGGGGGTGGAGGGATTGAGTAAAGAGGAAAAAGGACTCATGGGCATGGACAACAGTGTGGTGATTGCTGGGGAGAGGGGATATAAGGGAACCAAATGGCAATGGAAAAAAAAAACAATGAAGCTTATATAAAATTTTAAAATATTTTTTAAAAAGGTTTAGCCATTTGCTACTTATCTCCTTAGCAAACAGATTTTGAATTCAAATAGCATCTTTACTTGGCTGTGTTCAGAGCCCAGAATGCTGAGTGCTTTATAGTTTACAGACAATAAGCAAAATAAAAAGTCAGAATGATATAAATCTGTGTAAAAAAGACAATTCTAATCATAAAAATTAAAAGCTTTGTGCATTAAAGAACCATACCAAGAGAGTGAGAAGACAACCCATAGGAGAAAATATTTGCAAATTATCTGATACATAAGGCATTAATATACAGAATATATAAACTTCTACAAATTAATTACAAACTTAATTAAAAGTGGGCAAAAGACTTAGACATGTCTTCAAAAGATATAATAACCAATAAGTGCATAAAAAATATCTAATAACACTAACCATTAGGAAAGTGCAAATCAAAACCACAATGAGATAATACTTCATATCCATTAGGATCACTATATAGGGTAAAAAACAATATAATAAGTGTTGATGAGGATGTGGAGAAATTGAAATCCATTTGCATTGTTGGTGGGAATGTAAATTAGTGCACCTACTATGGAAAAAAGTATGGAGTTTCTTCAAAAAATTCAAAATAAAATTAAAATATGACCCAGCAATTCCACTTCTGGGTATGTACCCAAAACATGTGAAAGCAGGTAACTGAACAGATATTTTGACATCAAGTTCACAGCAGCATTATTCACAATAGCCAAAAGGTGGAAGCAAGCCTAGTGTCCATCAACAAATAAATACATAAAATGCAGCACATACATATAAAAGAATATAATCCCACTGTAAAAAGGAAATTCTGACAAATGCTATAACATGAATGAACCTTGGTGACATTATGCAAAGTGAAATAAGCCAGTCACAAATGGACAAAACCTGTCCATTGCACCTCCATGAGATGCCCAAAGCAGTAAACTTCATAGAGACTGAAAGTGGAAAGGGCAGTTGCTGGGGGCTGAGGAAAATGGGAGTGGGGGGTTATTGTTGAATAGATGCAGAGTTTCAGTTTTGCCAGATGAGAGAATTTCCAGAGAGACAGTGGTGATGTAAATGTAGTTAATCTCACTAAACCATACACACAGAAATGTTTAAAAGAATAAATTTTATGCCCTGGCTGGTGTAGCTCAGTGGATTGAGCGCAGGCCTGCGAACCAAAGGATTGCAGTTCAATTCCCAGTCAGGGCACATGCCTGGGTTGCAGGACAGTTCCCAGCAGGGGAGGCACAAGAGGCAACCATACATTGATATTTCTCTCTCTCTCTCCTTCCCTTTCCCTCTAAAGATAAATAAATAAAATCTAAAAAAAAAAGGAATAAATTTTATATGGTGTATATTTTATAATTTTTACAAAATTAAAATTAAAAAAAGAATCAAAAGACAAGTCACAGAATGAAACCACAAAATGAGAAAAAAAAAAAATTTACGAATCACCCGATAAGGTTCTAGAATCCTAAATACAAAAAGAAAACTCAAAATAAGCAACAAAAAGATAAACAACCTACTTAAAAATGGGCAAAAAAAATTGAATAGACATCTCTCCAAAGAAAATACACAACAGGCTAATAAGCACATAAAAAGATGCTTATCATTAGTCATTAGGGAAATATAAATCTAAACCATAATGAGAAACCACTCCATATCCCCTAGGATGGCTGTAATAAAAAGAAAAGAAATGGAAAATAACTAGTGTTGTTGGGAATGTGAATAAATTGGAACCTTCATACACGGCTGGTGAGAATGTAAAATGGGGCAACCACTGCAGGAAAGTTTAACAATTCCTCAACAAGTTAAACACAGAATTACGCATGGCCCAGCAATTCTACTTCTAGATATTAAAGCAATTAGAAATTAAAACAGGTATTCAAACAAAAACACGTTCAATGTTCATAGAAGCGCTGTTCACATAACCAAAAGGTGAACACAACTCAAATGCCAATGAGCAGGTGATAGATAACAAAATTTGATATATATAAGGTCGGTCCAGAAGGTATCCAGCCATGTAATAGGAAAAATAGGGACATTTCTTGAAGGAAATACAAGACACAAAAAACACTGTACATAGGACAATGACACTTCTGTCCCCTTTCACGTAGGTCCCGTGGGACCTCACACACTTCTCCCAATTGCCATCAGCTGCCCCACCGTGTTTTCCTGAATCTCATCAGAAGTCTGAAATCTTGTCCCTTTGAAAGGTGATTTTAGTTTTGGGAAAAGCCAGAAGTCACTGGGCGCCAAATCTGGGCTTTAGTGGGGGCTGAGTCACCAGGTGATTTGATGTTTTGTCAAAAAACTCTGCATAAAACGTGATACATGAGTGGGCACATTGTTGTGATAAAGCTGCCAATCACCAGTTGCCCATAGTTGTGACCTTCTGAATCACCTGAGTAGTTTCTGCAGAGGAATGTTTAAGCTTAACACAAAATTTGATGCATAGTCGTTGTTCTACTCAGTCATTTTGAATGTGACAGCTACACAGTATACATGTTCACTGAACAGCATCTACCACCCCCACTGACTAGTACAGTGAAGTCCTCATTGTTCACACATGCACATTCCAGTCCACTCTCCTTGGCTGACAGGTTCCATCAATGTCACACAGACCTTTCTCATTATACTAACAATGGCTGGACTTTTTCCAGATAGACCTCATAGGCATACAATGGATTACTCAGCCATAAAAAGAATCAAGCACTGATGCATGCTACAACAGGATGGAAACTCAAAAACACTGTGCTAAATGAAAGAAGCCAAGCACAACATCCCAGATATTGTATGATTCCACTTACAGGAAATGGCAGAATAGGAAAAGCCATAGAGATAAAAAGCAGATTAGTGGTTGCCAGGGACTGGAGAAACAAAGGAATGAAGGGTGAATGCTTAATGAGTAGAGGGTTTTGTTTAGGATAATGAAGAAGTTCTGGAACTAGATAGTTTTGACAGCTGCAGAACAATATGAAAGTACTTAGTGCTACTAGAGTATATGTGACTGAAATGCTAAATTTTGTTATGTGTATTTTATCATAATTTTAAAAAATCCTATTCTGCATAAATAAAATATTGTTCTGGATAAATGGAAAAAAATGTTGTTTAACTCTTCTGGAATGGTTTTTCCAGTTTGTTTGGGAGCATAGTAGTGATTTCTTAAAACTGCTCCATATTCTTTAAGGCTATTTTTCATACAATGTATCTAAAACTAGAATGTTTTTCCTAAAAGTGTTAACATTTTGCATATACATATACCAAATTAAAATTTTGTTTGGTTATCAATTTCTAAAGTGCTTTTAAAATCATGAATGGCTATGGGGGGGCTGTTGGAGGGAAGACATGTCCATATTTACAAATACAACTGGAAAAATCCAATTTCCTATACAATAAGGTAAGCAATTTTCTAACTACAGGCTTAAAAGCATGCATTTCCTTCTATTCATTAAAAAAGTTAAGAGGAAAATCACTTTAATAAAAATGTCAAAGTTTATACAAACCATATTAGAATTATTCTACTTTGAACACTGATGTGAAAAACAACATAATAAATATTTTAGGAGCAGTTACTTCCCTAAACAATTTTTATGTGGCTAACCTCCAAAATATTCCTGGTTATCTTTACACATAGGCACCGAGTATGTCCTTTCTTTTCAACTTAATTTACAATTGAGGACAGATATAAAATTAAAAGCATTCTGAAACTGCCATCAAACAAGCAAGTAAAATTTGGATATTGTTTACACAACTATATACACAAGAACTCTTACCAGAACTTATAAATTCTACAGAAGTGAAACAAATGTAATCATAGTAATTTAAACATAAACCACATCAAAAGCAGGTTTCTGTATAGAAAGATTAAAACTATGCTAGCCGTAACTCTCCGCACCCCAAAGGCCTTCTCATCCCCATCAAACAACAATTTCCTCCAAAGATCCTTTCATTACTTAAGGTTGACCTGACCCACAGGACATAGTTTCAATAGAAACTCACTTTCAATTAATTTTTAGAAAGTCTGGGGGCAGAGGGGGTGGGGTTTCCTTTTCATAAAGAAAATGTGGTCCTCTTTTAAACCCCTACTCTGCCAGAGTACTAATGTTGATCGCATCTAAGCTCAGTTTGTAGAGTCCTTCTGCTGTATGTACTCTGTGTAAGAAGAAAGGAAAAGGGTACTTAGAGGATTTCACATGCCATTCATAGTGGCACTTGATCTTTGTGGAGCTTGATCTTTCTCAGGTGTAAAGGCTGGCAAAAAAATGTTCTTTTATTCTAAGTTAATTTTCTATTTTAGATTGCTAGGCTAACAGTTCAGGAAAGAAAATTAAAACAGGCTAGAAACTGAAAGGAGTTTTAGAATAATGTTTTCGTGAAAGAACAGATTAAATCAGTTTCAAATGGAAATGCTTAAGAGAACACATACATGTCTAATCACAAACGGAGGTTTATCTGTTTCTTTTTTGAATTCATAGGGTCCCAGATTTAAGTGCGCCAGCCGCCGCCTGGTGTCTTCAGATAGTTCACACATGCGTCTTTTTGTGTAGGGAGATGGAGAGTGTGACTTCGAAGATATCGTAGGCTGTTCGTAGTTTTTTGCATTTACACAATATTTATTTCTCTCAGGGGACTTGGATTTTTTCTTTTGTGATCTTGATGCTCTGTTTTGCAGTCTGCCGTGTGATTTTTCAACTGGAGCTGTATGGTACATATACTTATCCTAAACATAAAAAATAAAAATTAACTTGGGTAGAAGATAGGTAGGTAAAGGGATAGATAGACAGACAGATAGAGATATACACTTTTAAAAAGCAATTGATGGCACATATAATTTAACCAAACTAGATCAGGCTTTCCTATTTGTGCAGAGCCTTGGAAAAGTCAAACCCATATTCTCTTAGATAACTTTTTGTCCAGTAGTTAATAAAGTATACTATATCAAACTTCATTCTTAAGTCTAGCAAGCACTTTACGAAAATGAAAGCCTAATATTTAATGGTTTGAAAAAATCTAAGAAACAAAGCCAGAAAAATTATTTTTCAGTATACTAAAAATTAATGAAAACATTTGTTATTTATAAGTATTTGAATAATTGGATATATAATTTAAGAGGGCTTTGTTTAATGATGTTACACATATACATGTCTAATTGATTATGAAAACTTTATTAAGAAAACTATTAAAGTCATTCATACTGCTATGATTATAAACATATGTGCACAATGTGAAAATCTGAAAAAATTTATACATATTTTCATGAAATATATTACCTGGATGATACAAAATGATTAGAATTTTAAGATCTCTTCCACACCATAACTTTATAATTTAATGACAGAAAACTGTACCATCTTAAGTCTGGTTCCATATTGCCATAAAACTAAAAATGTATAAAATATATGTTATGAACTTTAATAGCTAGTATTCTAACTTCTAAAAATATGGTTAGCACTCTAAAATTTTGAAAAACAAATGTGATATTTCTAAATTTTTTTTGCATTAGGATACAATGTTATTTAATTTCAACCTTATAAATGCATTAAAAGCTGAATTGTACGTAAACAAGACCTCTTCACTCATTGTGTAGAATCATGAGCTTTCCAAAATATTAGAGAAAATGGGCAGTTAAGAATCTTTGAACATCCTCCTAACGTTAATCACTTTAAAAAACCACCAATCCTACCCCACTCTCTACTTTCTCAGTTCTCTTCCCTATTTGCCAAAAGTACCTATTCTAAATTAATAAATAAATAAATAAAATAGAAATGTGAAATAAAAGGGAGAAAAGTCAAATATTTTTAAGAGGTAGAAAAACAGGAAAGAAAATGCTTTCCTAATTGGAAAAATAAGTCCATGAGTTTCACACAAACCAGCAGCACCCAATTACTCTATTGTCTTTCTTCTTTAGCTCTTGACATGCTCCTGGGCCTTCTCCCACCTCGTTCACTGACTTCGCCAGGTGATCCAGAGTTTTTTCACCTTACCCCATTTCATCTCCCTCTGTGACATCACACTGACTCACAAAGGCAGGAATGTTAGCACATGAAAGGATCTTAAGGTTTAATAAAATGTCCAAGAAATGAATCTTCCCAAAACCTTGGACTAAGACTTTCTGTTTCGCAGCTCTAATTATCTTCTTCCACTTTGTCTTAGATTTCATTACACAGATCCATTGCATCCCAAACTCTGAAAATCCTTTGCTCACCAAAACTTTCCCTCAACCTGCTTCCTCTAGTCTCACTGACTCTGCGACCTGCCCTCTCAGTGCTTCAGTCCCTGGGCTGCTCCCACAGACCTTCACACATTGTTAGTGTCTCTTACCACCAGACCCAGGTGAATAATCCCCCATAATTGCCCACTTCGGCAATGCTGTAAAGTTCCTACTTATCCCACCTCTGACCACACCAAACCTAAAGTAATTAACCCCATCTTCTTTCTTCATGTTTTTGAAGCTGAGTACTACTAGAGGGAGTTAGAAACTTGGTGTATCTACTCAGATACATGTTGTCTAACTCTACTCAATCCTTAACGCATCCTTTACTGCCAATAAAACTCAGAGCAGGTGCAGTTTTATACAGCGGCTCCTCTGGCCAAAGGATGAGGAGCCCATTGCACACGTGACACAAGCAGAGACTTGAAAAGTACTTGCTGTCTTATACTCCTGAGAAGCCTTCTGCCTGGTACTACGTGACAGAGCCAAAATGAGCCAAATTAGCCTACTAGATGAGAGGTTGAGGCCGTTGCCCCAGCTGAAATCAAGCCAATTACAAGATATGTCAAGTCCCTCCCCAGAAAAAAATGGCAGCCAACCGCAAGACCTGTGAATGAAGCCATCCCAGATCATTCAGCCCTGGCCTAGCCAGTCCAGAGCAAAAGGCTCACCAGCCAATCCACAGAACTGTGAGAAGCATTTTGTTTTAAGCCACTAAATCATTGTGGATTTTTACACAGCAAAAGCCACCTGATACGGCAGATTAACAAGCATATTAATAAAGCTACTATTGATATTTAATATTAAATTCTATTTTGCATTCTAATTTGCAGGAGGTAAAAAAAACAAGTAGAAAACTAGTTTTATTCCAGAAAAATCACAATAATATACTTAATTTTCTTCAGTCTGTTCAGTTGGTGACAAACATCCAATTATTAAAGTTCCAAAAGAAATAAAGATTATAGGTATTGTAAACATAAATAATCTCAATAATTTTATGATTTTACTGACTCGTCACTTAACAAAAATGGTTTGTCTTATTCTTATATTTGAATCTGAAAAATGCTGCTTTTATAGCCATTAAAATTTTAATGGCAACTAATATTCACTTTTAAGTAGATTGATTGCATTCTCAAATAAGGTCAAATAAGATTAAAATTCTAGCTTTTAACATTCAGAATTTTAATGTAAATATATATACTCCCTTGTGCCTATTTGGGCAATTTCTATTTTATATTTCAACTATTGCCTCTGACCTCCGTTGGGAATCGCCCTGCCTGGTTTCAGAAGCTGTAACCCGCCCCGGCATGGCTGAGGCTGAGTGAGCAACCTTCAGACCCTAAGGAAACAAGGCTTATCTCCCTGGCAAGGGCCCTGCTTCTGCTCCCTTTACTTCATCCATAACTGGCCCCCAATGCTTGACAGGTTAGCCAATGTCGGGTAAGATTCCCCAAGGGGGGAACAACCTAAGCCAGATCATGTAGAGGCCCCCAGGCAGGACTTGGGGAGGCTAGAGGAAAAGGGGGTGATGGATCCTCAGCTATGACATAGCCTTAGTCCTCATTCTGTCTTCAGGAAGCCTCATAATCTATTGGCTGCCTTGCCTGACTGACTTAAGCCTGAAATAATGCTGGTGGTGGGTGTAGCACTGTGCTCGAAAGGGCTGGCTCCCTAGGGTGATCAGGCCTAAGAAAGAATATGTAAAATCCTGTGAAACCTGCTTTGTTTAGAATGCTCTCAAATAAGTGTCCAAGCAAGAAGTGAGTTAGTTCCTCAAAGTTTTATTGCTCTTTAGCTATCTGACCCTGACTCAAAATAGGCCCTCAGAGTTCTTTGTATGTTATCTATTGTTTGATCCTTACTGCCTGACAATGATTAATGAGCCTGTATTCCTGTGCAAAACGAACCCAATAAAAGCCCATTGAGGAAAAGGCTCTTGGCCTTTCTCCTTTGAGAGATCAGCCACCTTTCCTCCCCAAGCAGATCATGTCTTGATAGACTTATTCTCATCTGTGGCGGCAGGGGTGGGGTGGGGGGGTGGGGGGGTGGAGTCCCCCCACAGACCTCCTCTAATTATCTTAATTAAAATAACCTAGTAACAGCCACAAAATTCATTAACTAAATATTATGCACCAGGTACACTACATATATTCTCTAATTTAATCCTTAAAGCAGCCTTATGAGTAACTAGAACCCAAGTCTACCTGACTCCAAAGCACATTTTCTTAAACCCTGTCTGACACCAAAGCCTATTCTCTTACATCTTGGTTCAATAAAGAACGAATGACAAACATTGAAATACCAAGATAAAAAGAGTCTTCCCAAAAGTTTACAGAGGAAAATATTATTTCATAAGTCCAATGAAACTAATGGGGAGCCAATTTTACATTTAGAAAGGACTCTTCCACCAAGCTACATACACTTAGAATGTGTACTTTTCTGTGTACATTGCTATACTCCAGACAAAAAGAGACTTCTCTATCTGCCCACTAGAAGGGCATATTCTAACGTGGAGAAAAAAATTTTGTCAGAGTCCAGGTAAGACATCTGTAACAACTTACAATTTCCAGCAAGCGTGCAGTGTATACATCAAAAGCGAGTCAGAAACATATTTCTGCATTTGGAAAGCACAGGTTGTTACAACTCTAATAGCTGTGCTTCAGCTTGCGTTTAAAAAAAGTAAGTAACTATAGCCAAACTGTGATCTATTAAATATCTTGCTAAATAAAATGATTCCTTTAGCTTAAATCACAGTTATCATCCTCAGCAAACTGACTCTAAAATTGTAATGAAATAAATTAACACTCCCCTCTCTCCATTGTAGGGCCAGACTTGCCCTCTTTGGGCCCTCTGGGCTTTATACACTACTGGCTCTTCATCACAGGCTGGTCATTGTTACCTGGTCACAATGCAACCATATATGAGAGATACATCAGTAGATAAGCTGTGGACAAGGTAGCAAGACAATCTTGGTGACTCAGTGAGAAGTTAGACCAGAACGGAACATTAGACCCAGGTATCTCAGCTTACTAAAGGCAGTTTTCAAAAATACAGAAGGCACTTTGGCTGGAGTGTCCAAGCTTTCCTTGATCCGACAGTACCAGAGTGCTTGCCAAACTGAGCAATAGTCTTTTAAGGAATTAGAGACACTCAAGAAATCATAACTTGCTAAACACCAATATCCCAGCCTGACAAACTCTGGCCATATTTGCTAAACAGGTATCCTTTGAACTTTCTGCACTCACCTGTAATTTCTTTAAGACTTATAGAAGCCTCCCATCTGTTTTTTGGGGGATGTCTTGATCCCAACATATTTCTGACAGCCTGACTTCTCTGCACTGAAGAAAGGCCCATCAAGTTAAACACACACTCAGTGATGGCACCGTTTATCATGTGTACTAAACTCTTCCCTCTGGCATTTACCAAGATGGAACCAAGCTGCTAAAACCTATGATAATTGCTCTACCTAAAGATTGACCAAAAAAGGACAAATAAGCTGAAGCCAAGTTAAAAAAAAAAATTATGCTTGCCAAATGCCCATAAATACCAACAAATAAACCATTAAATACTTTAAATGACTTTAACCTGAGTGTGGCACTTCCTTGAGCTTATCAGACATTCAGTAATCACTGAGGTTGTAGAAAATTCCAGCTTTGGAGCAATTCCCTGAGGGGGAGAAAGAGGACATTATTGGACATTTTGATTAAAAAAAAAAAAGATATTTTAGTGAGGTAAATATGACCTAAAATAACAAAGCCATTTCATTTGTTGGCTTGCACTTCTTGTTAAAAGATAGACAACATAATACATAATGCTAAATGTCTGCTAGAAAGTTTCATTGTTGATGATTCACTTATGAGTTGATTATGTTACTTTTATAAATACTTAATATATTTTTTTATTTTCAAGTATTTTCCTGTCAAATTCTTTTAAGATTTTTCAACTATGATATAATATTAAAGTCATAAATACATGGAAATACATAATGGATTTCAGCTCTTTTTATTTTTACAACTAAAGACATATCTAACTACATATCAAGAAATATTTTGGATGGTCTTCTCGTTTAAAAAAAAAATCACAGCTCCTGGATATGCAGTTGTTGAAAACAGAGGAGGGAGAAGTCTCTACCAACTCATTCCTCCAACATTTCCCCCCATAATGTTGCTTACAGTCAGATCTATGAATGAATCTTGCTTCTATTTCTTACAACATTTCAATCATCGTCTTGAACACTGTTTTGAAATGAGTGAAAAGACAAATGGTAAAATTCAAAGGAACAGTCACAAAGCACAGGAGAAAATATTTGGAAGCACCCAAGTCATGCATCCACCAAAACATTAAAAGACAGTGCCTGTTCTCAGTGTGGCCTCACTCTGATATCTTGGAAGCCAAACATCTGCAAACCCAGCCTGTGACCTACTAAGTTTAAAGTTTCAAGCATCGCACATGTTACAGAAAAACAAATCTGACTTGCCTAAAAATGAACTGAACAGTTGTTTTTCTGCAAACATACCTACTATTAATGAATTCCACTATCCCTCTTTGTTAGTTATCCATTGCTGATAACATATGAAACATCAGTAAATACTTACGATCTCACATAGTGTCTATGCGAAAGGAATCCAGCAGATACTAAACTGAGTGGTTCTGGCTCAAATCTCTCATGAGACTGCCATCAAAGCGTCACTTGGGCTGCAGGCATCTGACGGTTCTACTGGGCCTGGAGGGTCTGCTCCTGGAGAAGGCTCATTCCCACAGCTTGGGCTGAAGCCCTCAGTCCTTTCCCAGCTTTCAGTGAGGACTCAGTTCCTTATCAAATAGACCTCTCCACAGCACTGCTTGAGTGTCCTCGTGGCATGGCAGCTACTTCTCCCAACGATAGTGATTCAGGAGCAAAGCAAGGAGGAAGCCACACTCCTTTTGTGATGTGGTCTCAAAACTGTGACACACTTCTTTCATATTCTATTCATTCAAGTCACTAAGTGCAGCCCGCAGGTAAAGGAGTTAGGCTAACTTTTCAGTAGAAGAGCACAAAAAAATTGTGGACATGTTCCAAAACCACCAGAGTCTACCCTCTGACCACAAACTACCTTTATTTTTCTCATTTGTAAACTACACTGAGGTCCTATGGGAGACAGCATGAACCAGCCATGGCTCCTGGCTCACAATCTGGGCTCTTGCTTCTAACCTGTGAATTATCATTCCTTTGTAAAGAAAGGTAGACCATGTCTGGAGCTGCACATGTTCTGAGCTTTGGTCCTGTAAATAGAATTCTGGGGGCCAAAAGCCTTTTCATTTTTTGTCTCTCCCCTGTTCAAACCAGGCTGGTGATGTTTCTGCCAATGTAATGTTCTGAAAAACATTTCGGGTCTCTCATGAAAAATGTTATTAGAGTTCATGCCTTTAGACAAAAGCCAGACTCTTCTCTATCATGGGGTTTTTCTGAGATTGCTGCGGGATAATGCCCATAAGTATTTTTTAAAACCTATGACTGACTGAATTATTTTCTGGGGCAACATCTTGGGTCTTACGGAGATTTCAATGAAGAATTTTACAGTCACATACTTGGTTTCACCATCAGACCACAATTTCCTGAAAGTGCCCTGGAATGATTTTTGCTCAAAAGACTGGGTTGCAGTTTATCATACTGGCCATTGGGAAAGGCTGGGAATTCTCAGAAATAGTAAGTTCCAACTCCTTTATGTTTAACTGCCTTTCCTTTTGTCTCTCTCTCCCCTCTCATATTTTTCTATAAGCAGCAAGGAAAAGCCTCTTTGAAAGTCTCCTTGCACAGACCCCCATTTCATTAGGTGTTTTTCTACAACCACATTGCTGCAGGGGACTCTATTGCTAACCTTTCTGCCTTTACATCACCAGAATTTTTTTCTCCTAGTTCCCAGCAACATCTGCCTTACTTTCCTGCAAACACGCATCTGAGTTTTTTCAAGGCTCTTCAATCTTTCACAAACACTCCAGCAAAGCTGTTCAACTTCTGTCCTCTGCAGAACATTCAGAGTTGCTTGAATATCCTCATACATGGCAGCTGGCTACCCACAGAGCAAGTGACACAAAAATAAATGCAAAGAGAAAGCCACAATGCATTTAATGACTCGGTCTAAAGTCTAATACTGTCACTTCACCACATTGTATCTGTTAGCGTCATGTTGTCCATAGAATTAGTTCTGCCTTTGGAAGAGAGGAGTGTCAAATCATTTATGGACATATTTTGTAACTACCATAGCCTGGATTTCAATTTATCACTTTACCCCACTCCATATACTGCTGGTCACATAGTAAATAATGTTTTAGTCATTATTTTTATTGATCTTTCAAAACCCATATGTATCAATTTGGGTTCTCCAAAGAAACAGAACTAATTGGGTATGTGTGTCTGCATGAAGAGAGAGAGCGAGAGTGCTATATTTTAAGAAACTGTTTCTCACAGCTGTGAGAGTGGCAGGTCCAAACTCCATAGGACAGGCTGGCAGAGAGCAAACTCGGGCGAAAGTTGATACTGCAGTCTTGAGTGAAAAATCTCTAAGCAGCCAGCAGTCAGGGAACTCAGGCAGAGGCAGAATCCTTTATTCTGCAGGAAACCTCAGTTTTTGCTCTTTGGGCACTCAGTTCACTGGATGAGTTTTACCTATATTGTCAAGGGTAATGATAAACCTAAACTGAAAGTCAACTGTTTGGAAATATTAATCACATCTACAAATATCCTCACAGCAATACCTAGACCAGTGCTTGACCAAACAACTGGGTGCCCTAACCTAACCAAGCTGACATAAAAAATTAATCATCACACCAGCTCAAATGTCAGTTACTCTATAAAGCCTACAATAAGAGGTAACTCATTCATTCAATTCAGTCAAGAGACATTTAACTTCCCACTCCAGGCAAACTACTGTGCTAAGAGTTAATTTCAAAAATGAGAGAGTCACAGATTCTGCTTCTGTGACGTTCGCAGTCTGAAGGAGATGCCATCACCATCTCCACCACCATCACTCCCACTGCCCTGACCTCCACAGCCATCATCGTATCACTGACTTTCATCCATCCCATGACCCTATGATGTCTCTGCGTTACAGTGCTCTGCTCAGTCTACTCAGGTAGTCTGTGATGGCCAGACTTTAATCCTAGATGTGATTTGAGTCCTGGCCACAGTGATGGGTTCAGGAGGACAGCCTAAGAGTCAGGTGTCTATGTAGAATCACAAGAATTCTGAGGAAAGGTGAGCCACGTTAACTTATCCCTAGGATTCAGACACCAATTTCAGCATGTAGGTTTTCCAATGTCACCAAGCAATTCTCTGTGACACCAGCTTGGTATCCTACAGTTGAACTCAGTTTTGACACTATCTATCTACCTGGCAACAGCATCAGATCCCACAAGTTAGTCCTGCAGAACTGTCCCCAACCCACTTTAGATGCCAATCACTAGTTTACTTTGTCACCTTTGCTTTTGACCAGTTGGCTATAAATTGAAGGTTCCCATGACCCCCTCCTCAGGCTCAATTAATTGGCCAGAGTAGCTCACAAAACTCAGAAAAACAGTTTACTGTTTACCAAATTAAGGATGCAGATGAACATCTAGATGGAAGATATCTGCAGGGCAAAGCACGTGGGAAGGGACACAGAACTTCCGCACCTTCCCTGCACACATCGCTCTTCCAGCACCTCTCTCCACACGCTCCCCAACCTGGACGATCTCTGAACCCAGTCCTGTTGGGTATTTATGGAAGCCTCACTACATAGGCACGACTGACTGTATTGTCCATTGGTAACTGAACACAATCTCAGCCCCTCACCCCTTTCTAGAAGTCCAGGGTAGGGCTGAAAGTTCTAACCCTCTAATTGCAAGGTTGGGTCCCTTGGCAACCAACCTATACCTGAAAGGGGATTAAAACCAAATGTATATGTATATTTATTATAAATTACAATATCACAGTCTCACTGCCCACAATTAATTCTGTCCCCTGCAGTAAAAAAGCTACTAATTTTTCTACCCAGATACAGGTTTGATGAAGCCACAATTCTCACTGGCCATGCAGGGTGTGGGAGCAGTCCCAGGCAAGAAGGCCACATATTCTCATTTTTACCCAAAGCTTTAGCAGTTATTCAAACAAATCCTCTTCATTTGTCTTAATTGTCTTAACGGCCAGTCAGCTTCCAGTGTCCTGAAACTGTTGTTTGTGACAATTTTGCCCAGTTTTATACTTATTTTGTGTGGAAAGAGGAATTGGCCAAACTCTCTCTTCATACCACCATTACCAGAAGTCCCATTCATATATATAAAATGCCCTAGCGCACTGGCTGGTGTAGCTCAGTGGATTGAGCACAGGCCTGTGAACCAAAGGGTCGCCAGTTCGATTTCCAGTCAGGACACATGCCTGTGTTGTGGGCCTGGTCCCTAGTGGGGGGCCAGTGAAAGGTAGCCAAACATTAATGTTTTTCTCTCTCTCTTTCATCTTCCCTTCCCCTCTCTCTAAAAATAAAGAAAGAAAATCTTAGAAAAATAAATGCCTTATCAATGCAGTATCTTCTGAATGTACGTCATATGTAAGAATAACTCAAATTAAATGTAGAAAGACAACTGTTAATGGTCCATACTGTTATGTTTGTATTACCAATTTGGTACACTGTAGCATTTTAAATTACTTTTAAAAGACCATAATTTAAATTCAGACATTTTTGTCATTGCAAGTTTCTAGATATTTGCTGAAACAATCTTTGAAGACTTTCATAGTATAGAAGGTGGCAAATGGATACTAAAAATATTCAAAAGAGGTACAGTTTCATAGATTTGCTAGTTAGTCAACTTGTATATTTCCAGCAAGCTGACATTGTTATGCCCGAGCCTAGAGCATATCGCAAGTTCGTTCAGACCTGCAGGAGAAATCCCTTAGTTCAGCACACTGGCTCACACCACCCTGCTCTCTTTACTCAGGCTACTCTAGCGTTTCATAAAGTTAGTAAAAAATGTCCAAGTTGTTTCAAGCTAGGTAAGCTTTGCTTTTTACTCCTTTGCAACAGCAGAGGCTTTTCTCAGTTTCTCTAAGTGGAAGACATTTTCAGGGATTAAAATATTTTGAAGTCATCCAATGAAAGCAGAAGGAAGTTAGAAGACTTTGGGGGAGAGTCTGCGGTCACAATTCAGTTTTCACTTTTGTGTATAAATATAGATTTCCTTTCCATGAATGCATAATTATCTAGCCAAATCCTACTAATGAAAATTTCAGTTATTTCCATTTTTCACTATTATAAACAATGCAACAAATGAACATGCCTACAAAGGCTCTTAGTATACCAGTGAAAACCTGTCACTGAGATATACACCTAGAATGTCACAGGCTGCGAGAGTCTCTGCCTTTCCTAGATGATTCTTCATCGTGGCTGTTCCCAGTCTACATGGCACAGCAGCATAAGAGAGTTTCCTTTTTTCCACACTTTTGATATTGTCAAATGTACTAAATTTTACCATTTTTATGGCTGTAAAAATGCAATCATATAGTTGTTTTAATTGGATTTTCTTAAATGTTACTGAGTTGACCACCTTCCAAAATGTTTATTGGTCATTCTTTGAGAAAAATATACAAAAGAGAGAAGTGAGACACAGAGAAAGATAGGGTGGTGGAGAGGAGGGGTAGGAGAGGTGAAGAAAGTAGAGAAATGTGAAGAATATAAGACAAAATAGCATTTGTTAGTTTTGGGGCAGATACATGGGTTTTGTTTACTTATTTTCATTTAACCTCAGTATGTTTAAAACAGCGCTACAACTTCAGAAAGCCATTATGATTAACTCAAATTAAACTTGGAAACGGCTCCTCACGTTTCAGACACTGAGGGCTCCACAGTGGTTTAACGGTGACTCGGTGTCACCAAGCGGCTCAGAAAACAGCGGGCACTTACGCGAAGGCCAGAAATCCTGCTCATGGTGACCT
This sequence comes from Anoura caudifer, assembly GCA_004027475.1. Taxonomy (NCBI): domain Eukaryota; kingdom Metazoa; phylum Chordata; class Mammalia; order Chiroptera; family Phyllostomidae; genus Anoura; species Anoura caudifer. The sequence continues at coordinate 153,675 of PVKU01004059.1, forward strand.
GGCGGTTGGAGTCGTGGTGCCCTGAGAGTTGGTTCGGGCCCGGAAACATGAAATCGCGAGTGTTTTCATCATATGCAGACAGTGTTTCACCCACTACAAGAGAGATACCCTGTGATTCAAATTATAACAAAATAGTCTATTTAGGAACCAAATCATCAGGTACATATATATAATGCCTGATGCCTTACTGAAATACCTCCTTCGGGGTCATGGCTTTTTCTATGAAAGGAAAATTAAAGTTATGTTAAATGGGTTAACACATTTCCTTATTCAAACATGGAGCACACTTCACTAATTGTCATACCCCTTTTTGTAGAAGAAGGAGGAATGAATATTCATCTGACTTTAGTGAGTAGCTATGAGTTCCCTAAAAAAAAGTCTTTGTAAACATATCAAGTTGCTATGACATGTATGCATCTGAAATTTAATTACAGTCTCCACAAATTTCTCTGTCTTCTACATGCCATTATAAGGTATTAATTACATGCTGAAAAAAATATAAACATTTTCTGGAATTTGTGGTTATCTGAATTTGGTATGTATTTAACGTTCAACATTTTTCAAATTACCAGTTTTCAATAAAATATAGCTCTTTTTTTCACTGAAAGTACTTAAGATAGATTTCTTCTATAATCATAGATAGCAATAACAGAAATAAAACTATCCTCCATATTTTAACTCTACTTATTCTAGGGATTTGTAATGTTTGCTAAACAGGTAAGGTTTTATTCTCCTTCACTCTCAGTAACAGTCCACCCACAAAAACAAAGATAACTGACTACTTTGTCAACAAAGCATATAATTTTAGAAAAATCACAAAAACCTAACAGTCAATGTTTATGAATGTCAGAAAATATACTAGAATGAAACCAGGTTAGTTTTCACTTTCATTTATTACTATTTCTTCAACTTCAGAACTGTGTGTTCAAGTGCCACTTATGGCATTATATACCTTCCTGTATATATTATTCTGATCTATTGACATTTTACACATAGTGGACCAATACTAGAAACTCAAAATTGTTCTTAATTTCAGAAGAAAAGAAAAAGATGAGATATTTAAACAGCTTTTCACTGAAATGGGTTCACATGTCACTTACTTTATCAAAACATAATACAGTACCTGGTGGAACTAGTTGAATCAACTCAAACAATGCTGTATCATCTGAAAGTTTAAAGAAAAATTTCCTTAAACAAATTAATAACAAACAAATGCTAGTTACTTTACCATATAAGTATCTACAAGTCAAAGTAACTGCTGAATACACTACATATTACATATATTTACATATTAGTATATATCGTGTGTATGTGTGTATATATGTGTGTGTATATATCGTGTGTGTGCATCTGTGTGTGTGTGTGTGTGGATATAATGTTTTTATGGCTTTACTGATCTATAGTAGAAATAAAACTTTCCACCTCTCTGAGGTTTTCTGTCCGATTTTTTTAAGACTACTGTTTTTAGTGCAGTTTTAGGTTTACAACACAACTGACAGGGAGGCACAGAGACTTCCTGTAATGTCCCCTGCCTATCTCTGTCACCACACAGGCATAACACTCCCCCACCCCCATATCAACATCACTCACAGGAATGGTACATTTTTTACTAAGGATGAACCTATATTGACATATCATAATCACCCAAAGTCCATAGTTTGCCTTATGGTTTACTCTTGGTGTAATATATTCTGTGGGTTTGGACAAATGTATAATGACATCTTTCCATCATTATAATATCATACACAGTATTTTCACTATTTTGAAAATCCTCTGTTCTTTGATAGCTTATAGTAAGCTCATGAAGTTAGAGGAACAAAAATTGGAATATCATGACCTTGGAAAGAGATGGGAAGTTGTCTGTGGATAAGAGACAATGGCTGGATTAACTGGCTAGACTATAGAACTGGATTTTAAAAAGATGTACCACAAGAGTAAAGAGTCAGCTAAAATAGGTAGCCAGTGCTACATACTGAATATTTGTAGCCCCTAAAACTCATGTTGAAATCCTAACCCCCAATGTAATATTTGGAATTCAGACCTTTGGGAGGTAATTAGGGCAAGGTCCTTATAATAAACAGAATCAGTGTCCTTATACAAGACACTCAAAAGCCTCCGTGCCCCCTCCAGTATGTGAGAACACAGACAGAAGAGGGCCCTGGATGGACAGAAAAGGCACCCAAACAGACACAGAAACTACCGATGCCTCGATCTGGGACTTCCCAGCCTCCAGAGCTGCAAGAGAAACAAATTTCTATCGTTTAATAAGCCTCTCAGTTTACGGTATTTGTTATAGCAGGCCAAACATACTAAGACAGCCAACTAGGAACTGAGGCCTAAATTTGAATCATATAAAATCCTGTCTGAATTAAGGTGATCCAGAATTGCTAGTGTTCCCTAGTAATCTGCTAAAACAATCATAAGTCTGATCTGAAGGAAACACCCTCATTTACAGTACAAAATTATTTCTAAAATTTTTACATTCAATGAAAACTGACCAAGAAAATAGAAAAAAAGTAATTACTGGGATTAAAAACTGAGAGAATAACAGATAAAAAAGCAAACACACAGGAGATTCAGAAAAAAGTAGTTATCAGACTGAGACTTAAAATATGCTTGACATGCTCAATAAAATAAAATATAATTTGCATTTCTCTGATGATAAGTGACATTGAGCATCTTTTCATAATGTTTCTTGGCTATCTGTGTCTCCTCATTGGAGAAGTGTCTATTCAGATCCTTTACCCATTTTTTAATTGACTTGCATTTTTTTTGGTGTTGAGTTTGGTAAATTCTTATAAATTTTGGACATTAATCTCTTATCAGGTGTATTGGCAAATATGTCCTCCCTTTCAGTGGGCTGTCTTTTTATTTTGTTGATGGTTTCCTTTTCCATGCAAAAACTTTTGAGATATCACCTCACATCAGTCACAATGGCTATCATCAATAAATCAACAAACAACAAGTGCTGGTGAGGATGTGGAGAAAGGGCAACCGTTTTGCACTGTTGGTGGGAATGCAGATTGGCACAGCCACTATGGAAAACAGTATGGAGATACCTCAAAAAATTAAGCATGGAACTGTCTTATGACCCAGTGATCCCACTTCTGGAAATTTATCAGAAGAAACCTGAAACACAAATTCAAAAGAATGTAAGCACCCCTATGTTCATTGCAGCATTATTTATAATCACCAAGATATGGAAGCAGCCCAAGTGCTCATTAATAGATGAGTGGATATCAGTAAATGTAATACATCACATAAACAAAAGCAAAGACAAAAATCACATCATCATATCAATAGATGCAGAAAAAGCATTTGATAAGGTACAGCACCCGTTTATGATAAAAACACTCAGCAAAGTGGGAATTGAGTGAGCATTCCTCAACATAATCAAGGCCATATATGAGAGACCCACAGCTAACATCATACTCAACGGGCAAAATCTAAAATCTTTTCCACTAAGATCAGGAACAAGACAAGGGTGTCCACTTTCACCACTTCTATTCAATATAGTATTGGAAGTATTGGCCACAGCAATTAGACAAGAAAAGGAAATAAAAGGCATCCAAATTGGAAAGGAAGAAACAAAACTATCATTATTTGCAGATGACATGATAGTGTATATAGAAAATCCTATAGGCTCAGCCCAAAAGCTGCTGGACCTAGTAAACGAATTTGGCCAAACAGCCAGATACAAAGTCAATATCCAAAAATCAAAGGCATTTTTGTATACAAACAATGAAACAGCAGAAGCAGAAATCAAGAAAAAAATCCCATTTGATATAGCAAAAAGAAAAATAAAATACCTAGGAATAAACCTAACCAAAGACATAAGGGATCTGTATGCAGAAAACTACACAACATTGAAGA